>NW_025552893.1:0-20304 GCF_020424385.1 Procambarus clarkii | reverse complement strand
GCCAAAAATCGGGCGATTTTCGCCACTAGCGGCCAAAATACGGGCAATTTTCTGCGCTAGCGGCCAAAAATCGTGCGATTTTAGCCGCTAGCAGCCAAAAATCGGGCGATTTTCGCCACTAGCGGCCAAAATACGGGCAATTTTCGGCGCTAGCGGCCAAAAATCGTGCGATTTTAGCCGCTAGCAGCCAAAAATCGGACGATTTTCGCTACTAGCAGCCAAAATACGGGCAATTTTCGGCGCTAGCGGCCAAAAATCGGGCGTTTTTAGCCGCTAGCGGCCAAAATTTAAGAAAAATTACAGGGGGGGTAGGGGGGGTGGGGGAGTCGGGGGTGGGGGGTGGTAGGGGGGATGGGAAGGGGGGGAGGGGGGGATCTTACAAAAAATCATAAAATCCTACTAAAAATTAAAGGAATTTTTTAATTTAAGAAAAATTACAGGTGTGGTAGGGGGTGGGGGTTAAAAAACTTTTAATTTTTAGTAGGATTTTATGATTTTTTGGCCACATGAAAGACTGATTTGCCACATGAAAGACTGATTAAAAGATAGAGTCTCATGGTATTGGGGGTGCTATATTAAGCTGGATTAGGGCATGGCTATACCAAAGGAAACAGAGAGTTAGTATAAATGGAATCAAGTCAGAGTGGGAAAATGTTGTAAGTGGAGTGCCTCAAGGCTCTGTCCTGGGACCTCTGTTGTTTATAATATATAAATGATTTAGATTCAGGTTTGAGTAGCAACATTTGCAAATTTGCCGATGATACGAAAATCGGTAGGGAAATTAATTCGGAGGAGGACTCACTATCACTTCAAGTTGATCTAGATAGGGTTTTGAAATGGTCAAAGGATTGGCAGATGCAGTTTAATGCTGATAAATGTAAAGTTCTGAGGTTAGGTAATGATGATAGAGTTACAAGATACGAGCTAGATGGTGTTGTGATTGCGAAGTCGGATTGCGAAAGGGATCTGGGAGTTATGATTAGTAAGAATTTAAAACAAAAGGATCAATGCATAAATGTTCGTAATAAGGCAAATCGGACACTTGGATTTATTAATCGCAGCGTTAGTAACAAGACACCTGGTGTGGTTCTCAAGCTATATCTTGCTCTAGTTAGGCCCCATTTAGATTATGCAGTCCAGTTTTGGTCGCCATATTATAGAATGGATATAAATTCACTTGAACGTGTCCAGCGTAGGATGACTAAGTTAATTCCCCAAATTAGAAATCTTTCATATGAAGAAAGATTAACAAAGCTTAAGTTGCATTCACTGGAAAGTCGAAGAGTTAGGGGTGACATGATAGAGGTTTACAAGTGGATGAATGGACATAACCGGGGGGATATTAATAGGGTATTAAAAGTATCAACACAGGACAGAACACGAAACAATGGATATAAATTGGATAAGTTTAGATTTAGGAAAGACTTGGGTAAATACTGGTTCAGTAACAGGGTTGTTGATTTGTGGAACCAATTGCCGCGTAACATTGTGGAGGTGGGGTCCCTCGATTGTTTCAAGCACGGGTTGGACAAGTATATGAGTGGGATTGGGTGGTTATAGAATAGGAGCTGCCTCGTATGGGCCAATAGGCCTTCTGCAGTTGCCTTTGTTCTTATGTTCTTATGTTCTTATGTAAGATCCCCCCCCTCCCCCCCTATCCATCCCCCCTACCCCTTCCCAAAAAATTGGGCTACCTTTGCTACTATTAGCCTAAAATTGACTACTTTCGCTACTAGTAGCCCCAAAATTGGGCTACTAGCAGCCCAAAAATTGGGCTACTTTTGCTACTAGAAGCCCCAAAATTGGGCTACTTTAGCCCAAATAAGTAGCCCAATTTTTGGGCTATCTTTCGCTACTAGTAGCTCAAAACTGGGATACATATAGCCCAAAAATTGGGCTACTTTTGCTACTAGTAGGCCAAAATTGGGCTACTTAAAACCCAAAAAATAGGGCTATAAAAAAATAAGGCTACTTTCGCTACTAGTAGCCCAAAAATTGAGCTACTTTTGCTACTAGTAGCCCAAAAAATGGCCTAATTTTGCTATTAGCCCTTGCTCAAACCCCCCTGCAGTTTTAAAAATATAAAAACATCCCAAATTCCACACTAGATCTACAATTTGGAGCCAAAATCTGACTCTCTGCACGTATTCGCAGTTTGAAGTACCGACTTTTTATACCAATAATATGCCAATTACTAAGAGCAGCGGTGGGTCACATTTTACCCAAACCCCCTGCAGTTTTCAAAATATCCTAAACATCCCAAATTCGACTCCAGAGCCACATTTTGGAGCCAAAATCAGGCTCTCTGCACGTATTCTCAGTTTGAAATTCCGACTTTTTATACCGAAAAAATGCATATTACTGAAAGCGGCGGTGGGTCACATTTTGCCCACACCCCCCTGCAGTTTCAAAATATCCCAATTATCCCAAATTCGCTACCCGAGTCATATTTTCGACCCAAATTCTGGCTCTCTGCACCTATTCGCAGTTTGAAATTCCTACTTTTTATACCAAAAATCTGCCAATTACTGAAAACGGCGGTGGGTCACATTTTGCCCAAACCCCCCTGCAATTTTCAATATATCCCAAACATCCCAAATTCTATACCTGAGCCATATTTTGGTCCCAAATTCTGGCTCTCTGCACCTATTCGCCATTTGAAATTCCGACTTTTTATACCAAAAATCTGCCAATTACTGAAAACGGCGGTGGGTCACATTTTGCCCAAACCCCCCCTGCAGTTTTCAAAATATCCCAAACATCCCAAATTCGATACCTGAGCAATACTTTGGACCAAAATTCTGGCTCTCTGCACCTATTCGCCGTTTGAAATTCCTACTTTTTATACAAAAAATCTGCCAATTACTGAAACCGGCGGTGGGTCACATTTTGCCCAAACCCCCCTACAGTTTTTTTAATATCCCAAACATCCCAAATTCGATACCTGAGCCATATTTTCAACCCAAATTCTGGCTCTCTGCACCTATTCGCAGTTTGAAATTCCGAATTTTTATACCAAAAATATGCCAATTACTGAAAGCAGCGGTGGGTCACATTTTGCCCAAACCACCCTGCAGTTTTCAAAATATCCCAAACATCCAAAATTCGATACCTGAGCCATATTGTTGACCCAAATTCTGGCTCTCTGCACCTATTCTCAGTTTGAAATTCCGACTTTTTATACCAAAAATATGCCAATTACTGAAAGCAGCGGTGGGTCACATTTTTCCCAAACCCCCCTGCAGTTTTCAAAATATCCCAAACATCCAAAATTCGATACCCGAGCCATATTGTTGACCCAAATTCTGGCTCTCTGCACCTATTCGCAGTTTGAAATTCCGAATTTTATACCAAAAATTTGCAAATTACTGAAAGCGGCGGTGGGTCACATTTTGCTCAAACCCCCCTGCAGTTTTCAATATATCCCAAACATCCAAAATTCGATACCTGAGCCATATTTTGGACCCAAATTCTGGCTCTCTGCACCTATTCGCAGTTTGAAATTCCGAATTTTATACCAAAAATTTGCAAATTACTGAAAGCGGCGGTGGGTCACATTTTGCTCAAACCCCTCTGCAGTTTTCAATATATCCCAAACATCCAAAATTCGATACCTGAGCCATATTTTGGACCCAAATTCTGGCTCTTTGCACCTATTCGCCGTTTGAAATTCCTACTTTTTATACAAAAAATCTGCCAGTTACTGAAAGCGGCGGTGGGTCACATTTTGCCCAAACCCCCTTACAGTTTTCAAAATATCCCAAACATCCCAAATTCGATACCTGAGCCATACTTTAGATCCAAATTCTGGCTCTTTGCACCTATTCGCCGTTTGAAATTCCTACTTTTTATACAAAAAATCTGCCAATTACTGAAACCGGCGGTGGGTCACATTTTGCTCAAACCCCACTGCAGTTTTCAAAATATCCCAAACATCCAAAATTCGATACCTGAGCCATATTTTGGACCCAAATTCTGGCTCTCTGCACCTATTCGCTGTTTGAAATTCCGAATTTTATACCAAAAATTTGCAAATTACTGAAAACGCCGGTGGGTCACATTTTGCTCAAACCCCCCTGCAGTTTTCAATATATCCCAAACATCCAAAATTCGATACCTGAGCCATATTTTGGACCCAAATTCTGACTCTATGCACCTATTCGCTGTTTGAAATTCCGACTTTTTTTACCAAAAATATGCCAATTACTGAAAGCGGCGGTGGGTCACATTTTGCCCAAACCCCCCTGCAGTTTTTAAAATATCCCAAATTCGATACCTGAGCCATATTTTGGACCCAAATTCTGGCTCTCTGCACCTATTCGCCGTTTGAAGTTCCGAATTTTTATACCAAAAATCTGCCAATTACTGAAAGCGGCGGTGGGTCACATTTTGCCCAAACCCCCCTGCATTTTTAAAAATATCCCAAACATCCCAAATTCAATACCTGAGCCATATTTTGGACCCAAATTCTGGCTCTCTGCACCTATTCGCAGTTTGAAATTCCGACTTTTTATACCAAAAATCTGCCAATTACTGAAAGCGGCAGTGGGTTACATTTTGCCCAAACCCCCCTGCAGTTTTCAAAATATCCCAAACATCCCAAATTCGATACCTGAGCAATATTTTGGACCCAAATTCTGGCTCTCTGCACCTATTCTCAGTTTGAAATTCCGACTTTTTATAGCAAAAATATGCCAATTACTGAAAGCAGCGGTGGGTCACATTTTTCCCAAACCCCCCTGCAGTTTTCAAAATATCCCAAACATCCAAAATTCGATACCCTAGCCATATTGTTGACCCAAATTCTGGCTCTCTGCACCTATTCGCAGTTTGAAATTCCGAATTTTATACCAAAAATTTGCAAATTACTGAAAGCGGCGGTGGGTCACATTTTTCCCAAACCCCCCTGCATTTTTCAAAATATCCCAAACATCCCAAATTCGATACCTGAGCCATATTTTGGACCCAAATTCTGGCTCTCTGCACCTATTCGCAGTTTGAAATTACGACTTTTTATACCAAAAATATGCCAATTACTGAAAGCGCCGGTGGGTCACATTTTGCCCAAACCCCCTTGCAGTTTTTAAAATATCCCAAACATCTCAAACTCGATACCTGAGCTATATTTTGGACCCAAATTCTGGCTCTCTGCACCTATTCGCCGTTTGAAATTCCTACTTTTTATACAAAAAATCTGCCAATTACTGAAACCGGCGGTGGGTCACATTTTGTCCAAACCCCCCTGCAAATTTCAAAATATCCCAAACATCCCAAATTTGATACCTGAGCTATATTTTGAACCCAAATTCAGGCTCTCTGCACCTATTCGCATTTTGAAATTCCGACTTTTTATACCAAAAACATGCCAATTACTGAAAGCGGCGGTGGGTCACATTTTGCCCAAACCCCCCTGCAGTTTTCAAAATATCCAAAACATCCCAAATTCGATACCTGAGCCATATTTTGGACCCAAATTCTGGCTCTCTGCACCTATTCGCAGTTTGAAATTCCGACTTTTTATACCAAAAATATGCCAATTACTGAAAGCCTCGGTGGGTCACATTTTGCCCAAACCCCCCTGCAGTTTTCAAAATATCCAAAACATCCCAAATTCGATACCTGAGCCATATTTTGGATCCAAATTCTGACTCTCTGCACCTATTCGCTGTTTGAAATTCCGACTTTTTATACAAAAAATCTGCCAATTACTGAAAGCAGCGGTGGGTCACATTTTGCCCAAACCCCCCTGCAGTTTTCGAAATATCCCAAACATCCCAAGATTGATACCCGAGCCATATTTTTGACCCAAATTCTGGCTCTCTGCACCTATTCACAGTTTGAAATTCTGAATTTTATACCAAAAATTTGCAAATTACTAAAAGCGGCGGTGGGTCACATTTTGCCCAAACCCCCCTGCATTTTTCAAAATATCTCAAACATCCCAAATTCGATACCTGAGCCATATTTTGGATCCAAATTCTGGCTCTCTGCACCTATTCGCAGTTTGAAATTCCGACTTTTTATACAAAAAATATGCCAATTACTGAAAGCTGTGGTGGGTCACATTTTGCCCAAACCCCCTTGCAGTTTTCAAAATATCCCAAACATCCCTAACTCGATACCTGCTACCTTGAGGTGCTTCCGGGGCTTAGTGTCCCCGCGGCCCGGTTGTCGACCAGGCCTCCTGGTTGCTGGACTGATCAACCAGGCTGTTAAGACGCGGCTGCTCGCAGCCTGACGTATGAGTCACAGCCTGGTTGATCAGGTATCCTTTGGAAGTGCTTATCCAGTTCTCTCGAACACTGTGAGGGGTCGGCCAGTTATACCCCTTATGTGTAGTGGAAGCGTATTGAACAGTCTCGGGCCTCTGATGTTGATGGAGTTCTCTCTCAGAGTACCTGTTGCACCTCTGCTTTTCAACGGGGGTATTCTGCACATCCTGCCATGTCTTCTGGTCTCATGTGATGTTATTTCTGTGTGCAGGTTTGGGACCAGCCCCTCAATTATTTTCCACGTGTAAATTATTATCTATCTCTCCCGCCTGCGCTCAAGGGAGTACAGATTTAGGCTCTTTAGTCGGTCCCAGTAATTTAGATGTTTTACTGAGTGGATTCTAGCAGTAAAGGATCTCTGCACGCTCTCCAGGTCAGCAATTTCTCCAGCTTTGAAAGGGTCTGTCATTGTGCAGCAGTACTCCACTCTAGAGAGCACAAGCGTTTTGAAAAGTATCATCATCGGTATAGCATCTCTAGTGTGAAAAGTTCTTGTTATCCAACCTGTCATTTTTCTTGCAGTTGCGACGGCTACTTTATTGTGTTCTTTAAAGGTAAGGTCTTCCGACATGAGTACACCCAGGTCCTTTACATTGCCTTTTCGTTCTATGTTATGATTTGCCTGAGTTTTGTACGTGGTTTCTGTTTTTATATCTTCAATTTTTCCATAGCGCATGAGCTGGAACTTATCTTCGTTAAACACCATATTATTTTCTGTAGCCCATGGAAAGACCTGATCTACATCTGATTGGAGGTTTGCCGTGTCCTCTATGTTGCCAACTCTCATGAAAATCCTAGTGTCATCTGCAAAGGATGATACAGTGCTATAGGTTGTGTTCTGGTCTATGTCCGATATGAGGATGAGAAAAAGTACTGGAGCAAGCACAGTACCCTGGGGGACTGAGCTCTTCACGGTTGATGGGCTGGATTTTATTTTGTTGACTATTACACATTGGGTTCTGTTGGTCAGGAAATTGTAGATCCATCTGC
Organism: Procambarus clarkii; assembly: GCF_020424385.1. NCBI lineage: Eukaryota > Metazoa > Arthropoda > Malacostraca > Decapoda > Cambaridae > Procambarus > Procambarus clarkii. Next base: position 13,042 of record NW_025552893.1, on the reverse strand, counting down.
CTATTTTCTCGGTAATTCCTTTTGAACGCATTTTATGTGCAATAACACCATGGTCACATTTATCAAAGGCTTTTGCGAAATCTGTGTAAATTACATCAGCGTTTTGTTTGTCTTCCATAGCATCTAATGCCATATCATAGTGGTCCAGCAACTGCGACAGGCAAGAGCGCCCTGTTCTGAAACCATGTTGTCCGGGGTTATGGAGATGCTGTGATTCCATGTATTTTGTGATCTTACTTCTTAGCACTCTCTCAAAAATTTTTATGATGTGCGATGTTAGTACTATCCGTCTGTAATTTTTTGCCTCTGCCTTATTTCCTCCTTTATGGAGTGGTGCTATCTCTGCTGTTTTTAGTATGTCAGGGATAACGCCAGTATCTAGGCTTTGTCTCCACAGAATGTGAAGGGCCTGCGATAGTGGTTTTTTACAGTTCTTGATGAATATGGAGTTCCAAGAATCCGGGCCTGGTGCAGAGTGCATAGGCATACTGTTTATGGCTTCTTCAAAATCTAGTGGGTATAGAACGACGTCTGATATATGATTTGATGTTGGTATCATATCCATGAAAAATTCATTTGGGTTATCAATCTTTAGTGCATTTAATGGCTCGCTGAAAACAGTCGTACTGCTTCCTCAGTAACTCGCTCATTTCTTTGTTGTCATCGGTGAAAGTTCCATCTCCCTTTCGCAGGGGCCCGATACTAGATGTGGTTTTTGATCTTGATTTTGCATAGGAGAAAAATATTTCGGATTTCTCTCTATTTCACTGATGGCCTTTTGCTCTCTTTGCCTCTCCTGGGTTTTGTATGATTCTTGTAGCTTGAGTTCAATTGCTTCTATTTCTCTACCTAACCTTCTTCGCCGTTCTTGAGATAGGATGCGACTCTCAAGTTGTTCCGCGATTCGTTTTCTTCGCCTATATAGGGAACGACGTTCCCGTTCCAATCTGCATCTCTTCCTCTTTTTTCTTAGGGGTATGCGATTAGAACATATTTCTAGTGCTACTGAGCTTATTTTTTCCAGGCACTGGTTCAGGTTTGCATTTCCTAGCTGTTCTTCCCAGTTTATTTCTGTGAAGTCCTCGTTTATTTGCTCCCAGTTTATCCGTTTATTATTGAAGTTGAATTTGCTGAAATCTCCTCCACCAGGAATCTAAACTGGTTTTGAAGGTCCATTCCCCATGGTTGTCACAACTTCAATTAAGTTGTGATCTGAGTAACAGGTATTTGTAATCATTATGTTCCCGATCAACTCATCATTATTAGTGAAAATGAGGTCCAGCGTGTTCTCCTTCCTAGTTGGTTCTACTATTTGCTGGTTTAAGGCAAACCTGTCGCACATCCGTAGCAGGTCATTTGCATGTGCCTGTTCAGTGCCTGAGCCAAACTTTGGATAGAAATTCTGGCTCTCTGCACCTATTCGCCGTTTGAAGTTCCGAATTTTTATACCAAAAATCTGCCAATTACTGAAAGCGGCGGTGGGTCACATTTTGCCCAAACCCCCCTGCATTTTTAAAAATATCCCAAACATCCCAAATTCGATACCTGAGCCATATTTTGGACCCAAATTCTGGCTCTCTGCACCTATTCGCAGTTTGAAATTCCGACTTTTTATACCAAAAATCTGCCAATTACTGAAAGCGGCAGTGGGTTACATTTTGCCCAAACCCCCCTGCAGTTTTCAAAATATCCCAAACATCCCAAATTCGATACCTGAGCAATATTTTGGACCCTAATTCTGGCTCTCTGCACCTATTCTCAGTTTGAAATTCCGACTTTTTATAGCAAAAATATGCCAATTACTGAAAGCAGCGGTGGGTCACATTTTTCCCAAACCCCCCTGCAGTTTTCAAAATATCCCAAACATCCAAAATTCGATACCCTAGCCATATTCTTGACCCAAATTTTGGCTCTTTGCACCTATTCGCAGTTTGAAATTCCGAATTTTATACAAAAAATTTGCAAATTACTGAAAGCGGCAGTGGGTCACATTTTTCCCAAACCCCCCTGCATTTTTCAAAATATCCCAAACATCCCAAATTCGATACCTGAGCCATATTTTGGACCCAAATTCTGGCTCTCTGCACCTATTCGCCGTTTGAAATTACGACTTTTTATACCAAAAATATGCCAATTACTGAAAGCGCCGGTGGGTCACATTTTGCCCAAACCCCCCTGCATTTTTCAAAATATCCCAAACATCCCAAACTCGATACCTGAGTTATATTTTGGACCCAAATTCTGGCTCTCTGCACCTATTCGCTGTTTGAAATTCCGACTTTTTTTACCAAAAATATGCCAATTACTGAAAGCGGCGGTGGGTCACATTTTGCCCAAACCCCCCTGCAGTTTTTAAAATATCCCAAATTCGATACCTGAGCCATATTTTGGACCCAAATTCTGGCACTCTGCACCTATTCGCCGTTTGAAGTTCCGAATTTTTATACCAAAAATCTGCCAATTACTGAAAGTGGCGGTGGGTCACATTTTGCTCAAACCCCCCTGCATTTTTAAAAATATCCCAAACATCCCAAATTCGATACCTGAGCCATATTTTGGACCCAAATTCTGGCTCTCTGCACCTATTCGCAGTTTGAAATTCCGACTTTTTATACCAAAAATCTGCCAATTACTGAAAGCGGCGGTGGGTTACATTTTGCCCAAACCCCCCTGCAGTTTTCAAAATATCCCAAACATACCAAATTCGACACCTGAGCCATATTTTCGACCCAAATTCTGGCTCTCTGCACCTGTTCGCAGTTTGAAATTCCGACTTTTATACCAAAAATTTGCAAATTACTGAAAGGGGCGGTGGGTCACATTTTGCCCAAACCCCCCTGCAGTTTTCAAAATATCCCAAACACCCCAAATTCGATACCTGAGCAATATTTTGGACCCAAATTCTGGCTCTCTGCACCTATTCGCAGTTTGAAATTCCGACTTTTTATACCAAAAATATGCCAATTACTGAAAGCGGCGGTGGGTCACATTTTGCCCAAACCCCCCTGCAGTTTTCAAAATTTCCCAAACATCCCAAATTCGATACCTGAGCCATACTTTAGATCCAAATTCTGGCTCTCTGCACCTATTCGCCGTTTGAAATTCCTACTTTTTATACAAAAAATCTGCCAATTACTGAAACCGGCGGTGGGTCACATTTTGTCCAAACCCCCCTGCAAATTTCAAAATATCCCAAACATCCCAAATTTGATACCTGAGCTATATTTTGAACCCAAATTCAGGCTCTCTGCACCTATTCGCATTTTGAAATTCCGACTTTTTATACCAAAAACATGCCAATTACTGAAAGCGGCGGTGGGTCACATTTTGCCCAAACCCCCCTGCAGTTTTCAAAATATCCAAAACATCCCAAATTCGATACCTGAGCCATATTTTGGACCCAAATTCTGGCTCTCTGCACCTATTCGCAGTTTGAAATTCCGACTTTTTATACCAAAAATATGCCAATTACTGAAAGCCTCGGTGGGTCACATTTTGCCCAAACCCCCCTGCAGTTTTCAAAATATCCAAAACATCCCAAATTCGATACCTGAGCCATATTTTGGACCCAAATTCTGACTCTCTGCACCTATTCGCTGTTTGAAATTCCGACTTTTTATACAAAAATATGCCAATTACTGAAAGCCTCGGTGGGTCACATTTTGCCCAAACCCCCCTGCAGTTTTCAAAATATCCAAAACATCCCAAATTCGATACCTGAGCCATATTTTGGACCCAAATTCTGGCTCTCTGCACCTATTCGCAGTTTGAAATTCCGACTTTTTATACCAAAAATATGCCAATTACTGAAAGCCTCGGTGGGTCACATTTTGCCCAAACCCCCCTGCAGTTTTCAAAATATCCAAAACATCCCAAATTCGATACCTGAGCCATATTTTGGACCCAAATTCTGTCTCTCTGCACCTATTCGCTGTTTGAAATTCCGACTTTTTATACTAAAAATATGCCAATTACTGAAAGCCTCGGTGGGTCACATTTTGCCCAAACCCCCCTGCAGTTTTCAAAATATCCAAAACATCCCAAATTCGATACCTGAGCCATATTTTGGACCCAAATTCTGGCTCTCTGCACCTATTCGCAGTTTGAAATTCCGACTTTTTATACTAAAAATTTGCCAATTACTGAAAGCCTCGGTGGGTCACATTTTGCCCAAACTCCGCTGCAGTTTTCAAAATATCCAAAACATCCCAAATTCGATACCTGAGCCATATTTTGGACCCAAATTCTGACTCTCTGCACCTATTCGCTGTTTGAAATTCCGAATTTTTAAACAAAAAATATGCCAATTGCTGAAAGCCTCGGTGGGTCACATTTTGCCCAAACCCACCTGCAGTTTTCAAAATATCTCAAACATCCCAAATTCGATACCTGAGCCATATTTTGGACCCAAATTCTGGCTCTCTGCACCTATTCGCAGTTTGAAATTCCGACTTTTTATACCAAAAATATGCCAATTACTGAAAGCCTCGGTGGGTCACATTTTGCCCAAACCCCCCTGCAGTTTTCAAAATATCCCAAACATCCCTAACTCGATACCTGCTACCTTGAGGTGCTTCCGGGGCTTAGTGTCCCCGCGGCCCGGTCGTCGACCAGGCCTCCTGGTTGCTGGACTGATCAACCAGGCTGTTAGACGCGGCTGCTCGCAGCCTGACGTATGAGTCACAGCCTGGTTGATCAGGTATCCTTTGGAGGTGCTTATCCAGTTCTCTCTTGAACACTGTGAGGGGTCGGCCAGTTATGCCCCTTATGTGTAGTGGAAGTGTGTTGAACAGTCTCGGGCCTCTGATGTTGATAGAGTTCTCTCTCAGAGTACCTGTTGCACCTCTGCTTTTCAACGGGGGTATTCTGCACATCCTGCCATGTCTTCTGGTCTCATGTGATGTTATTTCTGTGTGCAGGTTTGGGAACAGCCCCTCAATTATTTCCCACATGTAAATTATTATCTATCTCTCCCACCTGCGCTCAAGGGAGTACAGATTTAGGCCCTTTAGTCGGTCCCAGTAATTTAGATGTTTTACTGAGTGGATTCTGGCAGTAAAGGATCTCTGCACGCTCTCCAGGTCAGCAATTTCTCCAGCTTTGAAAGGGGCTGTCATTGTGCAGCAGTACTCCACTCTAGAGAGCACAAGCGTTTTGAAAAGTATCATCATCGGTATAGCATCTCTAGTGTGAAAAGTTCTTGTTATCCAACCTGTCATTTTTCTTGCAGTTGCGACGGCTACTTTATTGTGTTCTTTAAAGGTAAGGTCTTCCGACATGAGTACACCCAGGTCCTTTACATTGCCTTTTCGTTCTATGTTATGATTTGCCTGAGTTTTGTACGTGGTTTCTGTTTTTATATCTTCAATTTTTCCATAGCGCATGAGCTGGAACTTATCTTCGTTAAACACCATATTATTTTCTGTAGCCCATGGAAAGACCTGATCTACATCTGATTGGAGGTTTGCCGTGTCCTCTATGTTGCCAACTCTCATGAAAATCCTAGTGTCATCTGCAAAGGATGATACAGTGCTATAGGTTGTGTTCTGGTCTATGTCCGATATGAGGATGAGAAAAAGTACTGGAGCAAGCACAGTACCCTGGGGGACTGAGCTCTTCACGGTTGATGGGCTGGATTTTATTTTGTTGACTATTACACATTGGGTTCTGTTGGTCAGGAAATTGTAGATCCATCTGCCTATTTTCTCGGTAATTCCTTTTGCACGCATTTTATGTGCAATAACACCATGGTCACATTTATCAAAAGCTTTTGCGAAATCTGTGTAAATTACATCAGCGTTTTGTTTGTCTTCCATAGCATCTAATGCCATATCATAGTGGTCCAGCAACTGCGACAGGCAAGAGCGCCCTGTTCTGAAACCATGTTGTCCGGGGTTATGGAGATGCTGTGATTCCATGTATTTTGTGATCTTACTTCTTAGCACTCTCTCAAAAATTTTTATGATGTGCGATGTTAGTACTATCCGTCTGTAATTTTTTGCCTCTGCCTTATTTCCTCCTTTATGGAGTGGTGCTATCTCTGCTGTTTTTAGTATGTCAGGGATAACGCCAGTATCTAGGCTTTGTCTCCACAGAATGTGAAGGGCCTGCGATAGTGATTTTTTACAGTTCTTGATGAATATGGAGTTCCAAGAATCCGGGCCTGGTGCAGAGTGCATAGGCATACTGTTTATGGCTTCTTCAAAATCTAGTGGGGATAGAGCGACGTCTGATATATGATTTGATGTTGGTATCATATCCATGAAAATTCATTTGGGTTATCAATCTTTAGTGCATTTAATGGCTCGCTGAAAACAGTCGTACTGCTTCCTCAGTAACTCGCCCATTTCTTTGTTGTCATCGGTGAAAGTTCCATCTCCCTTTCGCAGGGGCCCGATACTAGATGTGGTTTTTGATCTTGATTTTGCATAGGAGAAAAATATTTCGGATTTCTCTCTATTTCACTGATGGCCTTTTGCTCTCTTTGCCTCTCCTGGGTTTTGTATGATTCTTGTAGCTTGAGTTCAATTGCTTCTATTTCTCTACCTAACCTTCTTCGCCGTTCTTGAGATAGGATGCGACTCTCAAGTTGTTCCGCGATTCGTTTTCTTCGCCTATATAGGGAACGACGTTCCCGTTCCAATCTGCATCTCTTTCTCTTTTTCTTAGGGGTATGCGATTAGAACATATTTCTAGTGCTACTGAGCTTATTTTTTCCAGGCACTGGTTCAGGTTTGCATTTCCTAGCTGTTCTTCCCAGTTTATTTCTGTGAAGTCCTCGTTTATTTGCTCCCAGTTTATCTGTTTATTATTGAAGTTGAATTTGCTGAAATCTCCTCCACCAGGAATCTGAACTGGTTTTGAAGGTCCATTCCCCATGGTTGTCACAACTTCAATTAAGTTGTGATCTGAGTAACAGGTATTTGTAATCATTATGTTCCCGATCAACTCATCATTATTAGTGAAAATGAGGTCCAGCGTGTTCTCCTTCCTAGTTGGTTCTACTATTTGCTGGTTTAAGGCAAACCTGTCGCACATCCGTAGCAGGTCATTTGCATGTGCCTGTTCAGTGCCTGAGCCAAACTTTGGATAGAAATTCTGGCTCTCTGCACCTATTCGCCGTTTGAAGTTCCGAATTTTTATACCAAAAATCTGCCAATTACTGAAAGCGGCGGTGGGTCACATTTTGCCCAAACCCCCCTGCGGGCACCCACAGGTCGGAGCGGGAACCCACAGGTCGGAGCGGGCACCCACAGGTGTCAGCGGGCACCCACTGGTGGGAGCGGGCAGCCACAGGTGTGAGCGGGCACCCACAGGTGTGAGCGGGCACCCACAGGTGTGAGCGGGCACCCACAGGTGTGAGCGGGCACCCACAGGTGTAAGCGGGCACCCACAGGTGTGAGCGGGCACCCACAGGTGTGAGCGGGCACCCACAGGTGTGAGCGGGCACCCACAGGTGTGAGCGGGCACCCACAGGTGTGAGCGGGCACCCACAGGTGTGAGCGGGCACCCACAGGTGTGAGCGGGCACCAACAGGTGTGAGCGGGCACCAACAGGTGTGAGCGGGCACCCACAGGTCTGAGCGGGCACCCACAGGTCTGAGCGGGCACCCACAGGTCTGAGCGGGCACCCACAGGTGTGAGCGGGCACCCACAGGTATGAGCGGGCACCAACAGGTGTGAGCGGGCACCCACAGGTCTGAGCGGGGACCCACACGTCTGAGCGGGCACCCACAGGTCTGAGCGGGCACCCACTGGTCTGAGCGGGCACCCACACGTCTGAGCGGGCACCCATAGGTGTGAGCGGGCACCCACAGGTGTGAGCAGGCACCCACTGGTCTGAGCGGGCACCCACACGTCTGAGCGAGCACCCAGAGGTGTGAGCGGGCACCCACAGGTTTGAGCGAGCACCCACAGGTGTGAGCGGGCACCCACAGGTTTGAGCGGGCACCCACAGGTTTGAGCGAGCACCCACAGGTGTGAGCGGGCACCCACAGGTTTGAGCGAGCACCCACAGGTGTGAGCGGGCACCCACAGGTCTGAGCGGGCACCCACAGGTGGGAGCGGGCACCCACAGGTGGGAGCGGGCACCCACAGGTCTGAGCGGGCACCCACAGGTCTGAGCGGGCACCCACAGGTGTGAGCGGGCACCCACAGGTCTGAGCGGGCACCCACAGGTGTGAGCGGGCACCCACAGGTGGGAGCGGGCACCCACAGGTGGGAGCGGGCACCCACAGGTGGGAGCGGGCACCCACAGGTGGGAGCGGGCACCCACAGGTGTGAGCGGGCACCCACAGGTGTGAGCGGGCACCCACAGGTGTGAGCGAGCACCCACAGGTGTGAGCGGGCACCCACAGGTGTGAGCGGGCACCCACAGGTGTGAGCGGGCACCCACAGGTGGGAGCGGGCACCCACAGGTGTGAGCGGGCACCCACAGGTGTGAGCGGGCACCCACAGGTGGGAGCGGGCACCCACAGGTGGGAGCGGGCACCCACAGGTGAGCGAGCACCCACAGGGCGGGCACCCACAGGTGTGAGCGGGCACCCACAGGTGTGAGCGGGCACCCACAGGTCTGAGCGGGCACCCACAGGTGGGAGCGGGCACCCACAGGTGTGAGCGGGCACCCACAGGTGTGAGCGGGCACCCACAGGTGTGAGCGGGCACCCACAGGTGTGAGCGGGCACCCACAGGTGTGAGCGGGCACCCACAGGTGTGAGCGGGCAGCGGGCACCCACAGGTGTGAGCGGGCACCCACAGGTGTGAGCGGGCACCCACAGGTCTGACCGGGCACCCACAGGTGGGAGTGGGCACCCACAGGTGGGAGCGGGCACCCACAGGTGGGAGCGGGCACCCACAGGTGTGAGCGGGCACCCACAGGTGGGAGCGGGCACCCACAGGTGGAGCGGGCACCCACAGGTGGGAGCGGGCACCCACAGGTGGACCACCCACAGGTGGGAGCGGGCACCCACAGGTGGGAGCGGGCACCCACAGGTCTGAGCGGGCACCCACAGGTCTGAGCGGGCACCCACAGGTCTGAGCGGGCACCCACAGGTCTGAGCGGGCACCCACAGGTGTGAGCGGGCACCCACAGGTGTGAGCGGGCACCCACAGGTGGGAGCGGGCACCCACAGGTTTGAGCGAGCACCCACAGGTGTGAGCGGGCACCCACAGGTGTGAGCGGGCACCCACAGGTCTGAGCGGGCACCCACAGGTCTGACCGGGCACCCACAGGTCTGAGCGGGCACCCACAGGTGGGAGCGGGCACCCACAGGTCTGAGCGGGCACCCACAGGTGTGAGCGGGCACCCACAGGTGGGAGCGGGCACCCACAGGTCTGAGCGGGCACCCACAGGTGTGAGCGGGCACCCACAGGTGGGAGCGAGCACCCACAGGTCTGAGCGGGCACCCACAGGTGTGAGCGGGCACCCACAGGTCTGAGCGGGCACCCACAGGTGGTGAGCGGGCCCACAGGTGGGAGCGGGCACCCACAGGTGTGAGCGGGCACCCACAGGTGGGAGCGGGCACCCACAGGTCTGAGCGGGCACCCACAGGTGTGAGCGGGCACCCACAGGTGTGAGCGGGCACCCACAGGTGTGAGCGGGCACCCACAGGTGGGAGCGGGCACCCACAGGTTTGAGCGGGCACCCACAGGTGTGAGCGGGCACCCACAGGTGTGAGCGGGCACCCACAGGTGTGAGCGGGCACCCACAGGTGTGAGCGGGCACCCACAGGTGTGAGCGGGCACCCACAGGTGTGAGCGGGCACCCACAGGTGTGAGCGGGCACCCACAGGTCTGAGCGGGCACCCACAGGTCTGAGCGGGCACCCACAGGTCTGAGCGGGCACCCACAGGTCTGAGCGGGCACCCACAGGTGTGAGCGGGCACCCACAGGTCTGAGCGGGCACCCACAGGTCTGAGCGGGCACCCACAGGTGTGAGCGGGCACCCACAGGTCTGAGCGGGCACCCACAGGTCTGACCGGGCACCCACAGGTGTGAGCGGGCACCCACAGGTCTGAGCAGGTGTGAGCGGGCACCCACAGGTGTGAGCGGGCACCTACAGGTGTGAGCGGGCACCCACAAGTGTGAGCGGGCACCCACAGGTGTGAGCGGGCACCCACAGGTGTGAGCGGGCACCCACAGGTGTGAGCGGGCACCCACAGGTCTGAGCGGGCACCCACTGGTCTGACCGGGCACCCACTGGTCTGACCGGGCACCCACTGGTCTGACCGGGCACCAAACAGGTGTGAGCGAGCACCCACAGGTGTGAGCGGGCACCCACAGGTGTGAGCGGGCACCCACAGGTGTGAGCGGGCACCCACAGGTCTGACCGGGCACCCACAGGTCTGACCGGGCACCCACAGGTCTGACCGGGCACCCACAGGTCTGACCGGGCACCCACAGGTCTGACCGGGCACCCACAGGTGTGAGCGGGCACCCACAGGTGTGAGCGGGCACCCACAGGTGTGAGCGGGCACCCACTGGTCTGACCGGGCACCCACAGGTCTGACCGGGCACCCACAGGTCTGACCGGGCACCCACAGGTGTGAGCGAGCACCCACAGGTGTGAGCGGGCACCCACAGGTCTGAGCGGGCACCCACAGGTCTGACCGGGCACCCACAGCTCTGACCGGGCACCCACAGGTGTGAGCGAGCACCCACAGGTGTGAGCGGGCACCCACAGGTCTGAGCGGGAACCCACAGGTCTGAGCGGGAACCCACAGGTCTGACCGGGCACCCACACGTCTGAGCGGGCATCCAAAGGTCTGAGCGGGCACCCACAGGTGTGAGCGGGCACCCACAGGTCTGACCAGGCACCCACAGGTGTGAGCGGGCACCCACAGGTGTGAGCGGGCACCCACAGGTGTGAGCGGGCACCCAAATGTCTGACCAGGCACCCACAGGTCTGAGCGGGCATCCAAAGGTCTGAGCGGGCACCCACAGGTGTGAGCGGGCACCCACAGGTGTGAGCGGGCACCCACAGGTGTGAGCGGGCACCCACTGGTCTGACCAGGCACCCACAGGTGTGAGCGGGCACCCACAGGTCTGACCGGGCACCCACTGGTCTGACCGGGCACCCACAGGTGTGAGCGGGCACCCACAGGTGTGAGCGGGCACCCACAGGTGTGAGCGGGCACCCACAGGTGTGAGCGGGCACCCACAGGTGTGAGCGGGCACCCACAGGTGTGAGCGGGCACCCACAGGTGTGAGCGGGCACCCACAGGTGTGAGCGGGCACCCACAGGTGTGAGCGGGCACCCACAGGTCTGACCAGGCACCCACAGGTGTGAGCGGGCACCCACAGGTGTGAGCGGGCACCCACAGGTCTGACCGGGCACCCACTGGTCTGACCGGGCACCCACAGGTCTGAGCGGGCACCCACACGTCTGACCGGGCACCCACTGGTCTGACCGGGCACCCACAGGTCTAACCGGGCATCCACAGGTGTGAGTGGGCACCCAATGTCGCTTCTCACCAACGTTTGCCCTCACGAAATTTCCTTCACACGAACGTTTGCACTCACGAAATTTCCTTCACACGAACGTTTGCACTCACGAAATTTCCTTCACACGAACGTTTGCACTCACGAAATTTCCTTCACACGAACGTTTGCACTCACGAAATTTCCTTCACACGAACGTTTGCACTCACGAAATTTCTTTCACACGAACTTTTGCACTCACGAAATTTCCTTCACACGAACGTTTGCACTCACGAAATTTCCTTCACACGAACGTTTGCACTCACGAAATTTCCTTCACACGAACGTTTGCACTCACGAAACTCGTTCACACGAACGTTTGCACTCACGAAACTCGTTCTCACGAACGTTCTAACCTCACAGGCATCAAACCTAAGCTCACAGGCATCAAACCTAACCTCACAGATGTAAAATCGAGTCAGGTCCGAACCTGACTGGATTTGATGAGTTTATAAGGTTGGTTTAAGTCATTTGAATTGGAGAGAGAGAGAGAGAGAGAGAGAGAGAGAGAGAGAGAGAGAGAGAGAGAGAGAGAGAGAGAGAGAGAGAGAGAGATAGAGATAGAGATAGAGATAGAGATAGAGATAGATAGATAGATAGATAGATAGATAGATAGATAGATAGATAGACAGATAGATAGATAGATAGACAGACAGACAGACAGACAGACAGACAGACAGACAGACAGACAGACAGACAGACAGACAGACAGACAGACAGACAGACAGACAGACAGACAGAGGGAGGGAGGTTATTATTTAATATATATTAAGCAATATAATAATTATAAATATTAAACCAATAGAGAAATCATTTTGAAAATGTGTGACAGTTGGAGCAGAAGGGAGGGAGGGGGGGGGGGCCGTACCAGGTGGTGATGACGTCACACACTACTACTACTGCTAGGCTTACTGGGGCCGTGGGGGGGGGGGGGGGGGGCGGGGGTCGTGAGGAAGGTGGTGGTGGTGGTGGTCCTTGTTCCTTCCTGCCTTAGCTGACATATATATACATTTGGAGATGTATGTATGTAGCCCAATCCTTGGTGTATGTATGTATGTATGTATGTATGTATGTAGTGGTGTAAAGAAAGAGTGGAGTGAGTGAGGTAACTGTTGTGGGATGGAGGAGGAGGAGGCATGGCTGGCGGCGTAGTTAGTATGGTGGGATTGTGGGGTGTCGCTGGGTGTTATAATTCGAGGGTAATTTGTGGAGATAGGTTATATGGTTGGAGTTGTTGGCTTTATATAGTAGAGGGGAGGGAGGCCTTATGCACAATGTGTGGGTTGTTATGTAGTGGTTGGGCGTAGTGTAGAGAGTGGGCGGGGGTTGGTGGGTGGGAGTGGGTGGGGTTTTTGATTGTGCATTTGATGGTGGGCGTGTTTGTGGGGAAGGTGGGCGGGGCTGGGAGAAATGGGCGGGTAAAGGTGGCGAAAAATGTCGGGTGGTGGAGTCTGGGGTGGGAATATTCTCGTTTTCTGTTGGTGAGTCTTCCCACATTGTGGCTGACTAGATGGACCCTCAATCTCTCTCTCCTGAGTCATTATCTCGTTGCTCCTACTTCAACA
>NW_025552892.1:0-36047 GCF_020424385.1 Procambarus clarkii | reverse complement strand
AACCTTAATCTGTTCCCCCCCTATCTCTGGAACAAAACATTCTGTCTAAATACCTCACCTGGGAATCTCCCACAACCAAAATTCGCTTCGGTACCTCTTTAACATTCTGAGCAGCCTGAGGGCCTGTGTTCCGCCGCTCCTCGCTGATTTCCGTTCAGAGTGTACTGCAGGCTCACCACAGCACTCGTCCTCCAACACGGCAAATGAATTTAGTGTTTAGTGCAACTACACAGGGAAACACAAATTAATGACATCGAAATAGGGAGTGAGCTAGGGAACAGTGATCACAAGAAATCAGATTTAGCATAGAAGGAATAGACCAGTAGCAGAAAATTCTGTTAAAGTGCCAGATTTTCGAAAAGCTGATTTTAATAGCCTAAAAATTTTTTGGGTCAAATTGATTGGAAAGTCTTGGGTATGGGGTGTGGGCCGGTCTTAGAGCGAGACATGAACCCAGCGATAGGTGATTTAAATGAGGATTTCGATGTGGATTCAATATATAACTTATTTAAGAATATTCTAAACAAAGCACGGAACGTAAGTATACCGCGCACTGTGGATCGCGCAAAAGGGAAAGCAACGAAGAGAAAGGAAGCGCAGGCCCCTCAGAAAGTAAAGGAGTACCTAAGCAAACATTAGTTGTGGGAGATTCCCAGATAAGGTATTTGGATAGAACGTTTTGTGCTAGAGATAGGGGAACAGGTTAAGGGTTTGCTATCCCGGAGCTGGCATTGGTGATATTATAAACACATGAATGATATTATGGCTGGTAATGGGAACAATCCCATTATTTGCATTAGCGTGGGAGGAAATGATGTTGGTCGAGTCAGGAGTGAGGAACTGATTCAGAGGTATAAAACAGCCATAGAGTTAGTTAGGAGCAAGGGAGGAATCCCGATCATATGTGGCATTCTTCCAAGAAAGGGAGTGGGAAATGAATGGATATCGAGGGCACTTGGTGTCAATTGCCGGCTGGAAAGATATTGCAAATCAAATGCAATATCTTTCATAGACAACTGGGAACACTTCTATGGAAGAAATGAATGTATGCTCGTGATGGGGTGCATCTATCGAGAGCTGGGTTTGTGTGCTGTTGCGAACTCGCTAGAAGAAGTGGTTAGAGGTGTTTGTTTGGGTTTAAACTGTTAGTAGATAGAGGTATGGGAATTGATTTGGAGGAAGGAGGTAATAAAAGTATGTGTTTGTGGGAGAAAGGAATTGGCAAAACGATCAGGGAAAGAGAAGGTCCGCAAAATAACAATTCACTTAGGGTATATTACACTAACAGTAGAAGTCTAAGAAATCAAATTAACGAATTAAATGCTCTTGTCTGCACAGAAAAAATAGATATTATTGCACTTACCGAAACGTGGATGAATGTAGAAAATAGAGAACTATAGCTGAATATCAAATATATTGATTTAAACTATTTCACACAGATAGATATATTAGACGAGGAGGTGGAGTAGCCATATATGTTAGGGACAATTTGAAATGTAGTCTCAAAGAGGGAATCAAAACAGAGCCACACACAGAAACTATTTGGATTGAATTAAACGAAAAAGCTAATAATATTATAATAGGAGTAATATATAGGCCACCAAATTTAGACAGAATGGAAGCAAAGCATCTATGGGATGAATATCTAGAGCATCTAGATCTAACAGTATTTATGTCATGGGTGACTTTAATTTTAGCGGAATAAACTGGTTGAACAAAACAGGGAATAGTGAAGCAGAAGATTTTCTAGAATTAATTGACGATTGCTTTCTTACGCAACACATTAAGGAACCAACACGGGAAAATAATATTTTAGATTTAGTGTTAACTAACAGGGAAACGCAAATTAATGACATCGAAATAGGTGACTTAAATGGGGATTTCGATGTGGATTCAATATATAACTTATTTAAGAATATTCTAAACAAGCACAGGAACGTAGTATACCATACAAATTGAATAGATCGTATACTAATGACCCAAAGTGGATAACAAAGAATTTGAAGAACCTTATAGGTAAAAGAGAGCTTGGTACATAAGGATTAAAAATGGGGAGGTCACTTTAGAACAGGAATTCGTACAACTGGTTAGAAATGTTAAAAAAGAGATAAGGAAAGCAAAAAGAAACTATGAAGTTCGCATAGCAGGGCAAGCAAAGACAAATCCTAAAGGGTTTTTTCAGTTATATCGTACTAAGACTAGGGAAAGGATAGGTCCATTAAAAACTGAGACAGGTCAAATAACAGATAGTGATGAAGAGATGAGTAGTATTTTTAATAAATATTTTGTATCTGTATTTACTAAAGAGGAACTTAACAATATGCCTTCAGCCGAACAAGTCTATGTGGGTGGGGACGAGGACAGGTTGACGAGTTTAGCAGTTACCAGGGAGGATGTTCTTAAACAAATAGTAAAACTCAAACCAAACAAATCCCAGGGCCGGATGAAGTGTTTGCTAGGGTGCTTAAAGAATGCAAAGAGGAGCTTTGTGACCCACTGTCAACCATATTTAATAATCAATAGAGTCAGGCAGAGTGCCAGAGTTTTGGAAAGTTGCTAATGTGATACCAGTTTTTAAGAAAGGAGATAGATCACTTGCGTCTAACTATCGACCAATTAGCCTAACGTCTATTGTGGGAAAGTTACTCGAATCTATAATAGCAAATAAAATTCGTCTTCATCTTGAAAAACATAAATTAATAATTGAGTCGCAACATGGTTTATAAATGGCCGTTCATGTTTAACAAATTTGTTATCTTTTTATTCTAGCATTGTTGAGGCAGTTGATAGTGGTAAGGATTGCGATGTTGTATACCTTGACTTTAGCAAAGCTTTTGATACAGTGCCACATGAAAGACTGATTAAAAAATAGAGTCTCATGGTATTGGGGGTGCTATATTAAGCTGGATTAGGGCATGGCTATACCAAAGGAAACAGAGAGTTAGTATAAATGGAATCAAGTCAGAGTGGGAAAATGTTGTAAGTGGAGTGCCTCAAGGCTCTGTCCTGGGACCTCTGTTGTTTATAATATATATAAATGATTTAGATTCAGGTTTGAGTAGCAACATTTGCAAATTTGCCGATGATACGAAAATCGGTAGGGAAATTAATTCGGAGGAGGACTCACTATCACTTCAAGTTGATCTAGATAGGGTTTTGAAATGGTCAAAGGATTGGCAGATGCAGTTTAATGCTGATAAATGTAAAGTTCTGAGGTTAGGTAATGATGATAGAGTTACAAGATACGAGCTAGATGGTGTTGTGATTGCGAAGTCGGATTGCGAAAGGGATCTGGGAGTTATGATTAGTAAGAATTTAAAACAAAAGGATCAATGCATAAATGTTCGTAATAAGGCAAATCGGACACTTGGATTTATTAATCGCAGCGTTAGTAACAAGACACCTGGTGTGGTTCTCAAGCTATATCTTGCTCTAGTTAGGCCCCATTTAGATTATGCAGTTCAGTTTTGGTCGCCATATTATAGAATGGATATAAATTCACTTGAACGTGTCCAGCGTAGGATGACTAAGTTAATTCCCCAAATTAGAAATCTTTCATATGAAGAAAGATTAACAAAGCTTAAGTTGCATTCACTGGAAAGGCGAAGAGTTAGGGGTGACATGATAGAGGTTTACAAGTGGATGAATGGACATAACCGGGGGGATATGAATAGGGTATTAAAAGTATCAACACAGGACAGAACACGAAACAATGGATATAAATTGGATAAGTTTAGATTTAGGAAAGACTTGGGTAAATACTGGTTCAGTAACAGGGTTGTTGATTTGTGGAACCAATTGCCGCGTAACATTGTGGAGGTGGGGTCCCTCGATTGTTTCAAGCACGGGTTGGACAAGTATATGAGTGGGATTGGGTGGTTATAGAATAGGAGCTGCCTCGTATGGGCCAATAGGCCTTCTGCAGTTACCTTTGTTCTTATGTTCTTATGTAGGGAGTGAGCTAGGGAGCAGTGATCACAAAGAAATCAGATTTAGCATAGAATGGAATAGACCAGTAGGAGAAAATTCTGTTAAAGTGCCAGATTTTCGAAAAGCTGATTTTAATAGCCTAAGAAATTTTTTGGGTCAAATTGATTGGAAAGGCTTGGGTATGGGGTGTGGGCCGGTCTTGGAGCGAGACATGAACCCAGCGATAGGTGACTTAAATGGGGATTTCGATGTGGATTCAATATATAACTTATTTAAGAATATTCTAAACAAAGCACAGGAACGTAGTATACCATACAAATTGAATAGATCGTATACTAATGACCCAAAGTGGATAACAAAGAATTTGAAGAACCTTATAGGTAAAAAGAGAGCTTGGTACAAAAGGATTAAAAATGGGGAGGTCACTTTAGAACAGGAATTCGTACAACTGGTTAGAAATGTTAAAAAGAGATAAGGAAAGCAAAAAGAAACTATGAAGTTCGCATAGCAGGGCAAGCAAAGACAAATCCTAAAGGGTTTTTTCAGTTATATCGTACTAAGACTAGGGAAAAGGATAGGTCCATTAAAAACTGAGACAGGTCAAATAACAGATAGTGATGAAGAGATGAGTAGTATTTTTAATAAATATTTTGTATCTGTATTTACTAAAGAGGAACTTAACAATATGCCTTCAGCCGAACAAGTCTATGTGGGTGGGGACGAGGACAGGTTGACGAGTTTAGCAGTTACCAGGGAGGATGTTCTTAAACAAATAGTAAAACTCAAACCAAACAAATCCCCAGGGCCGGATGAAGTGTTTGCTAGGGTGCTTAAAGAATGCAAAGAGGAGCTTTGTGACCCACTGTCAACCATATTTAATAAATCAATAGAGTCAGGCAGAGTGCCAGAGTTTTGGAAAGTTGCTAATGTGATACCAGTTTTTAAGAAAGGAGATAGATCACTTGCGTCTAACTATCGACCAATTAGCCTAACGTCTATTGTGGGAAAGTTACTCGAATCTATAATAGCAAATAAAATTCGTCTTCATCTTGAAAAACATAAATTAATAATTGAGTCGCAACATGGTTTTATAAATGGCCGTTCATGTTTAACAAATTTGTTATCTTTTTATTCTAGCATTGTTGAGGCAGTTGATAGTGGTAAGGATTGCGATGTTGTATACCTTGACTTTAGCAAAGCTTTTGATACAGTGCCACATGAAAGACTGATTAAAAAAGATAGAGTCTCATGGTATTGGGGGTGCTATATTAAGCTGGATTAGGGCATGGCTATACCAAAGGAAACCGAGAGTTAGTATAAATGGAATCAAGTCAGAGTGGGAAAATGTTGTAAGTGGAGTGCCTCAAGGCTCTGTCCTGGGACCTCTGTTGTTTATAATATATATAAATGATTTAGATTCAGGTTTGAGTAGCAACATTTGCAAATTTGCCGATGATACGAAAATCGGTAGGGAAATTAATTCGGAGGAGGACTCACTATCACTTCAAGTTGATCTAGATAGGGTTTTGAAATGGTCAAAGGATTGGCAGATGCAGTTTAATGCTGATAAATGTAAAGTTCTGAGGTTAGGTAATGATGATAGAGTTACTAGATACGAGCTAGATGGTGTTGTGATTGCGAAGTCGGATTGCGAAAGGGATCTGGGAGTTATGATTAGTAAGAATTTAAAACAAAAGGATCAATGCATAAATGTTCGTAATAAGGCAAATCGGACACTTGGATTTATTAATCGCAGCGTTAGTAACAAGACACCTGGTGTGGTTCTCAAGCTATATCTTGCTCTAGTTAGGCCCCATTTAGATTATGCAGTTCAGTTTTGGTCGCCATATTATAGAATGGATATAAATTCACTTGAACGTGTCCAGCGTAGGATGACTAAGTTAATTCCCCAAATTAGAATCTTTCATATGAAGAAAGATTAACAAAGCTTAAGTTGCATTCACTGGAAAGGCGAAGAGTTAGGGGCGACATGATAGAGGTTTACAAGTGGGTGAATGGACATAACAAGGGGGATATTAATAGGGTATTAAAAGTATCAACACAGGACAGAACACGAAACAATGGGTATAATTGGATAAGTTTAGATTTAGGAAAGACTTGGGTAAATACTGGTTCAGTAACAGGGTTGTAGATTTGTGGAACCAATTGCCGCGTAACGTGGTGGAGGTGGGGTCCCTCGATTGTTTCAAGCGCGGGTTGGACAAGTATATGAGTGGGATTGGGTGGTTATAGAATAGGAGCTGCCTCGTGTGGGCCAGTGGGCCTTCTGCGGTTACCTTTGTTCTTATGTTCTTATAGTCTCTCATGGTATTGGGGGTGCTATATTAAGCTGGATTAGGGCATGGCTATACCAAAGGAAACAGAGTTAGTATAAATGGAATCAGTCAGAGTGGAAAAATGTTGTAAGTGGAGTGCCTCAAGGCTCTGTCCTGGGACCTCTGTTGTTTATAATATATATAAATGATTTAGATTCAGGTTTGAGTAGCAACATTTGCAAATTTGCCGATGATACGAAAATCGGTAGGGAAATTAATTCGGAGGAGGACTCACTACACTTCAAGTTGATCTAGATAGGGTTTTGAAATGGTCAAAGGATTGGCAGATGCAGTTTAATGCTGATAAATGTAAAGTTCTGAGGTTGGGTAATGATGATAGGGTTACAAGATACGAGCTAGATGGTGTTAGGGCCATATATGTTAGGGACAATTTGAAATGTAGTCTCAAAGAGGGAATCAAAACAGAGCCACACACAGAAACTATTTGGATTGAATTAAACGAAAAAGCTAATAATATTATAATAGGAGTAATATATAGGCCACCAAATTTAGACAGAATGGAAGCAAAGCATCTATGGGATGAAATATCTAGAGCATCTAGATCTAACAGTATTTATGTCATGGGTGACTTTAATTTTAGCGGAATAAACTGGTTGAACAAAACAGGGAATAGTGAAGCAGAAGATTTTCTAGAATTAATTGACGATTGCTTTCTTACGCAACACATTAAGGAACCAACACGGGAAAATAATATTTTAGATTTAGTGTTAACTAACAGGGAAACGCAAATTAATGACATCGAAATAGGGAGTGAGCTAGGGAGCAGTGATCACAAAGAAATCAGATTTAGCATAGAATGGAATAGACCAGTAGGAGAAAATTCTGTTAAAGTGCCAGATTTTCGAAAAGCTGATTTTAATAGCCTAAGAAATTTTTTGGGTCAAATTGATTGGAAAGGCTTGGGTATGGGGTGTGGGCCGGTCTTGGAGCGAGACATGAACCCAGCGATAGGTGACTTAAATGGGGATTTCGATGTGGATTCAATATATAACTTATTTAAGAATATTCTAAACAAAGCACAGGAACGTAGTATACCATACAAATTGAATAGATCGTATACTAATGACCCAAAGTGGATAACAAAGAATTTGAAGAACCTTATAGGTAAAAAGAGAGCTTGGTACAAAAGGATTAAAAATGGGGAGGTCACTTTAGAACAGGAATTCGTACAACTGGTTAGAAATGTTAAAAAAGAGATAAGGAAAGCAAAAAGAAACTATGAAGTTCGCATAGCAGGGCAAGCAAAGACAAATCCTAAAGGGTTTTTTCAGTTATATCGTACTAAGACTAGGGAAAGGATAGGTCCATTAAAAACTGAGACAGGTCAAATAACAGATAGTGATGAAGAGATGAGTAGTATTTTTAATAAATATTTTGTATCTGTATTTACTAAAGAGGAACTTAACATATGCCTTCAGCCGAACAAGTCTATGTGGGTGGGGACGAGGACAGGTTGACGAGTTTAGCAGTTACCAGGGAGGATGTTCTTAAACAAATAGTAAAACTCAAACCAAACAAATCCCCAGGGCCGGATGAAGTGTTTGCTAGGGTGCTTAAAGAATGCAAAGAGGAGCTTTGTGACCCACTGTCAACCATATTTAATAAATCAATAGAGTCAGGCAGAGTGCCAGAGTTTTGGAAAGTTGCTAATGTGATACCAGTTTTTAAGAAAGGAGATAGATCACTTGCGTCTAACTATCGACCAATTAGCCTAACGTCTATTGTGGGAAAGTTACTCGAATCTATAATAGCAAATAAAATTCGTCTTCATCTTGAAAAACATAAATTAATAATTGAGTCGCAACATGGTTTTATAAATGGCCGTTCATGTTTAACAAATTTGTTATCTTTTTATTCTAGCATTGTTGAGGCAGTTGATAGTGGTAAGGATTGCGATGTTGTATACCTTGACTTTAGCAAAGCTTTTGATACAGTGCCACATGAAAGACTGATTAAAAAAATAGAGTCTCATGGTATTGGGGGTGCTATATTAAGCTGGATTAGGGCATGGCTATACCAAAGGAAACAGAGAGTTAGTATAAATGGAATCAAGTCAGAGTGGGAAAATGTTGTAAGTGGAGTGCCTCAAGGCTCTGTCCTGGGACCTCTGTTGTTTATAATATATATAAATGATTTAGATTCAGGTTTGAGTAGCAACATTTGCAAATTTGCCGATGATACGAAAATCGGTAGGGAAATTAATTCGGAGGAGGACTCACTATCACTTCAAGTTGATCTAGATAGGGTTTTGAAATGGTCAAAGGATTGGCAGATGCAGTTTAATGCTGATAAATGTAAAGTTCTGAGGTTAGGTAATGATGATAGAGTTACAAGATACGAGCTAGATGGTGTTGTGATTGCGAAGTCGGATTGCGAAAGGGATCTGGGAGTTATGATTAGTAAGAATTTAAAACAAAAGGATCAATGCATAAATGTTCGTAATAAGGCAAATCGGACACTTGGATTTATTAATCGCAGCGTTAGTAACAAGACACCTGGTGTGGTTCTCAAGCTATATCTTGCTCTAGTTAGGCCCCATTTAGATTATGCAGTTCAGTTTTGGTCGCCATATTATAGAATGGATATAAATTCACTTGAACGTGTCCAGCGTAGGATGACTAAGTTAATTCCCCAAATTAGAAATCTTTCATATGAAGAAAGATTAACAAAGCTTAAGTTGCATTCACTGGAATGGCGAAGAGTTAGGGGTGACATGATAGAGGTTTACAAGTGGATGAATGGACATAACCGGGGGATATTTATAGGGTATTAAAAGTATCAACACAGGACAGAACACGAAACAATGGGTATAAATTGGATAAGTTTAGATTTAGGAAAGACTTGGGTAAATACTGGTTCAGTAACAGGGTTGTTGATTTGTGGAACCAATTGCCGCGTAACATTGTGGAGGTGGGGTCCCTCGATTGTTTCAAGCACGGGTTGGACAAGTATATGAGTGGGATTGGGTGGTTATAGAATAGGAGCTGCCTCGTATGGGCCAATAGGCCTTCTGCAGTTACCTTTGTTCTTATGTTCTTATGTTCTTATGTGTTGAGATTGCGAAGTCGGATTGCGAAAGGGATCTGGGAGTTATGATTAGTAAGAATTTAAAACAAAAGGATCAATGCATAAATGTTCGTAATAAGGCAAATCGGACACTTGGATTTATTAATCGCAGCGTTAGTAACAAGACACCTGGTGTGGTTCTCAAGCTATATCTTGCTCTAGTTAGGCCCCATTTAGATTATGCAGTTCAGTTTTGGTCGCCATATTATAGAATGGATATAAATTCACTTGAACGTGTCCAGCGTTGGATGACTAAGTTAATTCCCCAAATTAGAAATCTTTCATATGAAGAAAGATTAACAAAGCTTAAGTTGCATTCACTGGAAAGGCGAAGAGTTAGGGGGTGACATGATAGAGGTTTACAAGTGGGTGAATGGACATAACAATGGGGATATTAATAGGGTATTAAAAGTATCAACACAAGACAGAACACGAAACAATGGGTATAAATTGGATAAGTTTAGATTTAGGAAAGACTTGGGTAAATACTGGTTCAGTAACAGGGTTGTTGATTTGTGGAACCAATTACCGCGTAATGTGCTGGAGGTGGGGTCCCTCGATTGTTTCAAGTGCGGGTTGGACAAGTATATGAGTGGGATTGGGTGGTTATAAATAGGAGCTGCCTCGTATGGGCCAATAGGCCTTCTGCAGTTGCCTTTGTTCTTATGTTCTTAATTTGCTGTCCTTAGGGCATCTGTAGGCGGCCTTGTCAAGGTCTTCTTAAGACCCCTGTCCTTAACGACTCTCCACGATGAGGTCCCGTCAACACTGGTCTCCTCCTTCGTTTCCTCCCGAAGTCTCAGCCGTCGTACCTCCTCCCGTAGGGAATCCATCTCTGCTCTCAGAGTTCCAACCAGACTCACCAAATCCTTCACTAATCCTTTCATTATTGCAATAATAATGTTAATACAATCGGAGCTCCAGCTAACACAACCTCTCACTGTGACTGCACCTGACTGCTGAAAAATTGCACCTCCCAGGACCAACGGTGCAGCAGGTGCGCGGGTAACCACCACTTCAAGGACTGCACCAACAATGAGACAAAAAATGTCTTCACTGCCTTCTCTGTGAAGGTGATCATATTTCTGTCTCCGCTGAGTGCCCTTCACGAATCAAAGAAATAAAGGTGTCCAACGCCAGACAGGCCTCCATGACTCGCCGTGCATCAATGGCTTTACACATTCAAAGCCGCCAACTTCGCAGAGCTTCTGGGAGAAGGAGCAACCGTGCAGCCTGCAAGCTAATGGTGGTCCAGCTCCAAGACTGCCGGCCAAGCACTCAATCAACCTTTGCAACAGATGTCTGTTCTCAACACTGTTAACAGTACTGTGTATGCTCTGACATTTCTGGCAGAAAGGCTTGCTGGATCCAACTACCAAGAGTTCATAAAACTTCTCAATATACTGTACAAGGCGAATGGTCTCCCAACCTTCACTGTTCCTACAGAAGTCTTCACCTCTTCAACTAAAGTCTCTACCTCAACTACTGCACCAGACTACTACTACAGTCTGGTGTCTACTACAATCAGACTACTACTAGTCTGGTGTCTACTACAGTCAGACTACTACTAGTAGTTGTACTACACTGCAACTACTACACGTTGTAACATCTCTGTAAATGTTACAACGCTTACCATCCTCTTGTCTGCTCCTGCATCGATTCAAGACACACAGCTGGGTTTAGCCCTGCTCTTTTTCTACAACTTCAACACTTCCTCTCACCAACTTCCCTTCAGCTGCCTCCACTTCAAGGCTCGCCCAACAGATATCTTATCCTGTATCTTCGTATTCATATATAATTTTTACATCTTTCGTCGTCAGCGTTGCAAGAGGACGCACTTGTCTCGCTCGCAGTTTGACTTAGGGAGCATGAGATGAAAAAAATTGACTAAATCGTATATTTCTGAAATATTTCTAAAAATACTACGAGGTTCTGACAACACCGTGGTGCAAACCGTTTTATGTTATGATGAAAAATACCGTAATTATGGTAAATTTTCCAGCTAATGGTGACAGATAAGAGGCTTGAAAATTACCTAGATGAGAATTATGTATGCGAGTATCACTGAAAGGCTACACAACGTCATACAGTTACGATTGTGCAACATGATGTGCAAGTGACAAAAAGCTGTAGTGATTGTAATATTTCAGTTACTCGACCATTGATGGGAAATCATGAGAATTTAATATCATTAGTGTACAGCAACATGCTAAATGGCCACGGATATACATATTACAATACTATGTGTTCTATAAATAGAATGAAATTTGTATCATATGTGATGTATAACAGGATCCAGAAGATAAGAGATGCTGCTAATGAGAGATGGGTGCATTTGCAAGAAAACACTCGCAGTATCATAGTCGAACATTACAGAAAACATTTAGATAAACACCCCATTGCTGGCGTCCTGGACATTGATGTGTCCTTTGATGGATCTTGGCATACAAGGGGCCATCATTCACAAATTGGCACTGCTTTTGTTGTGGAAATATTCACAGGGCTGGTTGTGGACTACAATACTTTCTGCAAAAACTGCAAGAAGTGCCAAACGTTCAAGCATAGAAAACAAAATGGAAAGATAACCCAGGCCGAGTTTGACAATGTGATCGGTAAACATTTACCGGATTGTGACAAGAACTACGATGGCACTGCCAAAAATATGGAAGCGGATGCCGCGGTATTGATGTGGGGTCGATCTCAAGACATCCAACTCAGGTATACGACCTTGGTGGGTGATGGTGACTCTTCGGCATTCAATAAAGTTTGTGGAATGAATAATGGTGCTGGACCATATGGAGACGTAAAGGAGGAAAAGGCTGAGTGTAAATCACTTCAGCAAGAGACTTGCATCACAGCTCCGCAACTTCCAGAAAACAGCTGTCGAATTGAAGGAGTCAAAAGGGAAGACCAGACGAATGTCACTGGCCAAAGGAAAAGGAAAACTAACTAACAGCACCATTCTGAAGTTGGCAGGTTACTTCACAAAAGCCATCAGGAATAACATTGAGACTGACTGGAAACAAATGAGGGATGCCTGCCTGTCCGGACTGTTCCATGCACGTCCACTGATGAAAAGCCAGTGCACGTGCACTGCCCTAAAGGCAAAGACTTGCTGTTTCTACCAGCAAGACATTGCAAATGGAAAGACCCCACGATCATACAAGAAGATGATTGTACAATTCCAGCTACCGAGTATTCACATGACTGAAAGCTGGGTTTCGAACGCAATGCGTACAACTTGATCAAATTCTCTGCCTTGAACATGAAATCCCCACCTCTCTTAGAGGTGTGAATTTTGGAAATCATGTGCGCAAGAGGAGCGGAACACTAAATCCGCAATCAATTTTGTATTGTTCTCTACCTAGACCTTAAAGGAGCTTTTGATAGCATTCCTCATACTTGCCTCTTGACAAAGCTTGGACGTTTAGGTGTACAGGGAAGATTACTTCCATGGCTACAGTCCTCTCTGTATAGTCAGAGATAGGACTCTACAGAGATAGTCCTGGTATAGACCTCCAAACTCTATATGCAAGGCAGTTTTTCAGATAGCATTCCAATACAAACGGGTGTCCCACAAGGGTCCATACTAAGCCCAACCCATTTTGCTGCATTCTTGGTAGATTTACCTATCTTGAGGTTATCTTGAGATGATTTCGGGTCCTTTAGTGTCCCCGCGGCCCGGTCCTCGACCAGGCCTCCACCCCCAGGAAGCAGCTCGTGACAGCTGACTAACACCCAGGTACATATTTTACTGCTAAGTAACAGGGGCATAAGGTGAAAGAAACTCTGCCTATTGTTTCTCGCCGGCGCCTGGGATCGAACCCAGGACCACAGGATCACAAGTCCAGCGTGCTGTCTGCTCGGCCAACCGGCTCCCTAACCTAACACCCATCCTGTTCACCCCTCGGTGTACGCTGACAATTTAACATTGTATTATTCAGACAATGCCCTACCTAATACAGTCTCAACAATACAAACAGCACTTGACCACTTCATTGCTTGGACACAACAATGGGGCCTCCAAGTTAGTACTACCAAAACCTATCAGATTTTCAATATATATATATATATATAATATATATAATATATATATATAATATATATATATATATATATATATATATATATATATATATATATATATATATATATATATATATATATATATATATATATATATATATATATATATATATATATATATATATATATATATATATATATATATATATATATAACTTGTTAATCTACCCAACCTCCTAAACAGATGACACAACCACTCCCACCTGGGGAGCACACCATAAAATTTTACACCGTTTCTATACAACCAACATTTTGCAGTTACCTGGACTATTGTTGCCAGGCATATGCGTCGACTGTGCCTACTAACCTACAGAGCCTTGAGGTCATACAAAACAATGCCATGCGACGCAATGCATTCCACTCGTATCCTCGGCCCTCACAAGCTTAGCCACCAGACGAGACACAATGTGTGCCAACTATCTGTCACTCTGTACCACTGCTCACCAGACACACCCATACAGATCAACAAGTGACATAACAGTCAAATGGCTAGTAAGAGTAAACAAGCCAGTGGCAAAAGGTTGTGGGTGTAGTTCGTTTGTGTCTAAGGCAATGTTTAAGTGATAATGCGTCTAGCTTGGGCGAGTGGTGGACCCTCAGGCATCTGCCCGGCTGTGCGCCTTGTGGCCCATTGTCATGGCAACCGACATACCACCCTACTTCCTGCTGTGCTTGATAATCCAAATGATCTCCAACCAATGGAAGCAGAGTCCGTCTGGTTCCACTGGATGGAAAATTGGAAAGTGAGTGGCAGCTACATCAGTCACAGCATGCTTCAAGAAATTCTAGGCATGCAGAATTTGCTCATGGGTAGGAGATAATTGGTAATGATGAGAGCAACACAGGAACCCGAGTGAAGAATGTGGAGGTGGGTGACGGTAGGACCACACAGCAAGGGGAACGGCCTCCTTAACAACTTCTCCAGAACATTATTGAACTCAGTCTGACCAAGTCTAACTTCTGCCTACATGTGTGTGTTACATAAGCAAGATGATGTCATCAGTCGGCTGGTTGAAGACGAGTTTGGTAATATAGTTTACCAGATATGTCATCAATCACCCTAGAAAATTTAAGGAGTATCTTGTTGCTAGTTTTTCAAGGGAGTTTTCTGTTGATAGAGCTCTTAATCTTGAAGGGGTCTACATGGCAAGACGGATAAACAAGGATAGTTAACCTCTAAAAAGAATCATTGTCTGGAAAGACAATGAACCTCATCATCAACAACATTGCTTCCTTGGAAGTTTCATCCAACCAAGTTCTATTAGACCTTGGATATCCTCTCCTGTTATCTGTTATAATTGCCACGGTACTAATCATGTGTAAGTACTGTTGACGTGAATATGTGTGCAGGTTCTGTGCTGACTGTTACGAACCTTACCTCCTGTGGAGGTTAGTTTCAAGTATAAAATGTTGGTGGACACAGTGGAGAATTTTTGATAGGAAAATATCTACAGCTGTTATCAGGGAGGCCGCGAGTTACCAGTAATACTCCGCCCAGCAAAGTAGTACCTTCTCAGCTGGAGATTGTCAGGAATAATGTGAACTGGAATAGCCTAACTATGTGAGGGAAAAATGTACTCCATCTAAAAGCATGCATGGGGAATATGGTAAATAAAGTCAATAAAGGGTTTGATTGCAAATGTAAAACAGAGTATTAAGGGGCGATGACGCAAGAGAGGTGGACGCCATCTTGACTGGAGGGGAGGTGGATACGTTGACGACCAGATCCTGCTATTTGAGGGGGGTTTTCCGGCCATACAGTCAGGTAAGCCCATCTTAGTATCTAAACAGGGTTACAAGATATTGTAGAGTAGTTATGCAGACTTTGGAGGTGTTTGTAAGAGAGAGTCCAGGTTTCCTAGAGGTGTAAATGTGTGTGTCATCGGTGGATAGCTCTGGTGGCTGTGTGCACGGTTCCAGGTTTGGGACGGAGAGCCTTAGGGTATCAAGAGCCCGCATGGGGGGCTATATCACTCCAACTGACCATGTATTGTAAGGATATTACCTTATTGAATATGTTTGTGTGTCTTTGCATATAAATTTGTGTCTATGTACTAGGCTGTTTTACCTTACTCCTTGATTTGTCCTAGGCTCGAGTACAATCATCTATTCCCCTAGACAACATTTAAAGGTCCACCACCACTAAATTCTTAACAGGCCTCTGTGACACAGCCATGACAAAAGTTTTTGACACACGCCCTCGTGATACAAGACCACCAAGATATCGTGACCATCACGATACAAGACTGCGTCCTCACAAGGACCCCCCCCCCCTCCCTTATCTCTTAGGACAGTGAGGTAGCCTCTACTCTGGTCAGTGTGTCCCCAGTGTTTACTTGAAGGCATACATGTTTGGTATCATGACTGCACACAATGTTCAGTCTTCCCTAACTTATGTAGAGAGCCAGTGGTGTTTGGCCCAGCCGCACCAAGTACCCAGCAGGACGCTCCTGATATCAGCCCCAGTAAGCAGTTTCCAAGTATCGTCCAACTGAACCAAACAAAAATATAGGAATTGATTGGTTAAAGATGAAAACTACTGAATTTTGAAAATAAAATAACCATTAAATAAAAATTTGCTCAGTGGTTGTGGAAGAGCGAGTCATGTTAGCGATAGTGGTCAAGTGAAGGCAGGATGGTAGACACCCCAGAGTTGCCAGGGCAGCATTGAGGCGAGATGGACAGCCTTCTCACTTCATGGTGATTTTAAATGAACTGTCGAACCTTCCCATCCGTAAGATTGATTTTACTTCCAAAAATGGTTTCAAGTTTATGAAAGTAGATATCAGTAAACCTCGGTTTATGGATAGTTTGGCTTTATTGACTGGTGGGTTAGACAAACTAGCCAAAGAACATATCAAGAGTGGTAAACCTACCCGCTACACCTCTGTTTTGTTTGATGACGTCCCTGTAGCTGCCCACTATTTATTAAAGACAGGTAAGAAGATATTCTTTTATGACTATATATCATCTTTGGATAAACTGAATGAACCTAATCTTCCTCTTCCTCAAGCATTCTGTAACAGTTTATAGCATGAGACTGTGAGTCAAACAGACTACAACCAGGCTAAAAAAGTCTTTAGATTGGCGAAATGCAAAACCATTGAGGATTACTTGAAGGTCTATTTGAAAGTGAATACTGGGCTTTTGTGTGATGTTTTTACTGTATGGCGTAAAACATTGCTGGAGCTATTCAAGTTGGACATTACACATTATGTCTTACTATCGAGTGTCACGTGGGATACTTTCTTGTTGAAAAGTCAAGTTGTCTTGGACTCTATTTATGATCCCAAATCGTATGATGTATTGTGTAAAATTAAAGATCGGATTTGGTCGTAAGATGATTCACGAAAGTAGAAATTGAACATACAGGTGATGCCTCTCTAGCAATGATAAATATATTTTGTATTTAGATTTTAATAGTCAACAAGCCACTTGTATGGCAGAAATACTTCCCTAAGGTGGTATTAGACAATTATCTGCTGCTGAACGTGATGATTTGCTCGAGCAAGGATTGGAGAATATTGCTTGTGAAGGGGATAAGAGTTATTGGGTCAAGTGTGATACTGAGCATGTCAAGCCTGAGGTGGCCCCATACACTGATGATTTGCCCTTAACCCTTTCACATGCTAATATTACTACAGATCTGTTGTCTGATTACAGCAAACACATTTTAAATACTGAAGATAGGTAACTTCCAAAGAAAAATGACACATTTATTGTATCCCACCTACCCCCAAAAAGATTACTTGATAAGTTTAGAATTGTTACAGTTGCTCATGAAACTAGGATTGAAAATGTAGAGAATAAACGCAGTTTATGAATTCAGGCAGAGCAAGTACCTCAAAGAATTTGTCGAAACAAATATCCCAGAACGTACAAATACACCATGTTCTATAGTCCAAAGCTTTCAAGCTCGTTAGGAATGCTCTCTATGGCAAGAGTTTAATGGGCGTGAGCAGATATTGTGGCCGCGAGTAGAGCAGTTAGGCCCAAGGTGAGATGGACCGATGAAGATTAACGCCTCAATGGAAGAGGTGAGGCTGGAAGGCAGACCCCAGACAACCGGGGAGGTATTAACCACAGCCTGCAACAACACTTTCCTTTGCAAACTCTGGAGTCCATTAAGAGTTAAAGACGAAGGACCGAGTACAAAGAATTAGGGATGGAATACAGAAATCGTGAGGATGGCAAGGGCTCGGAGACTAATTCACTGTCTAACTCATACAGAGAAGACGAGCAGCCTAGCCCATTAGGGAATCATAGACAGAGAGGCAATATGAGGGCGGCGGTGGGCGCTCCCGATGGCACTCAACTTGACACCCCCCCCCCCCCTGATAGGACCACCCCTGGAAGCTTCTTGGAAGGAAACTATGGTGGAATTCCTTGCAGCTATTGCATCCAGGGGCCAGGAAACTGGATGGGGAGGAAGAATTCCTTGATGAAGCAATCACTGACTTGGTCAGTAATTATAAGATTATGATTATAGGCTATAACGTGGATAGGATCCTTGAGCGGCATGTTCTAGTGGTTACTTCTACCAAAAGATCTGGTGACCACGCACTGCGCCCTCGCCCTGCACATAGAGAGAGACCTCCACCAATAAATCGTGCCTATCCAACCCAACCTCCGACTGGACAAAAGAGGGTGCGAAGAGCACAGTACACTGTGTCAAAGACTGTACGAGAAGAACTGTTCCAAGGCTGCTGCGTGCGTCCTCTCAGGAGACTGGCAAGTATCCCCCCACTGAGGTGGAGCCAGCTCGTCTCTTTACATTCTGGGTGACACTCTTCTCTAGACCCACATCACCAGACCGCCGCCCAATTCGTGACTGTGATCCAGTCAACAACTGGGGGCCACATAACACCAGAGGAAATCCTTGTTGCTCTCAAGGCTAGTAGCACTTCAGCTCCTGGCCCAGACGGTATTACTATACGTTTACTCAAGTCCATACCAATCAGGGTGTTTGCAAAGTTGTTTAACCTGTGGTTGGTGAACGAGTCCCTGCCACTCCCTTTTTGTAAGAATAAGAAAGTGGTGATACCTTAGAAACCGAATCTAGAAACTCCTTCCCACTATCGCCCCATAACCATGTCATCTACGATAGCGAGGCTGTTCCACAAGATTCCGAGCAGCAGACTCTCCGAGGCAGTCAGGATCGACAGACGGCAGAATGCTTTCGTCCCTGTGGTTGAGTGTCCTGAAAACCTGGTGATCCTGGATGCCTTCCTAGTCGAGGCTCGTGCGCCTCAATCCCACTTGTGATCCCAGGCCACATTCCTCCCCCTTGTGATCCCAGGCCACATTCCTTATCCCTTGTGATCCCAGGCCACATTCCTTCCCCCTTGTGATCCCAGGCCACATTACTGCCCCTTGTGATCCCAGGCCACATTCCTCCCCCCTTGTGATCCCAGGCCACATTCCTCCCCCTTGTGATCCCAGGCCACATTCCTCCCCCTTGTGATCCCAGGCCACATTCCTCCCCCTTGTGATCCCAGGCCACATTCCTTCCCCTTGTGATCCCAGGCCACATTCCTCCCCCTTGTGATCCCAGGCCACATTCCTTCCCCTTGTGATCCCAGGCCACATTCCTTCCCCTTGTGATCCCAGGCCACATTCCTTATCCTTGTGATCCCAGGCCACATTCCTTATCCTTGTGATCCCAGGCCACATTCCTCCCCCTTGTGATCCCAGGCCACATTCCTCCCCCTTGTGATCCCAGGCCACATTCCTCCCCCTTGTGATCCCAGGCCACATTCCTCCCCTTGTGATCCCAGGCCACATTCCTCCCCCTTGTGATCCCAGGCCACATTCCTTATCCTTGTGATCCCAGGCCACATTCCTCCCCCTTGTGATCCCAGGCCACATTCCTTATCCTTGTGATCCCAGGCCACATTCCTCCCCCTTGTGATCCCAGGCCACATTCCTCCCCCTTGTGATCCCAGGCCACATTCCTCCCCCTTGTGATCCCAGGCCACATTCCTCCCCCTTGTGATCCCAGGCCACATTCCTCCCCCTTGTGATCCCAGGCCACATTCCTCCCCCCTTGTGATCCCAGGCCACATTCCTTCCCCTTGTGATCCCAGGCCACATTCCTCCCCCTTGTGATCCCAGGCCACATTCCTCCCCCTTGTGATCCCAGGCCACATTCCTTATCCTTGTGATCCCAGGCCACATTCCTTATCCTTGTGATCCCAGGCCACATTCCTTATCCTTGTGATCCCAGGCCACATTCCTTATCCTTGTGATCCCAGGCCACATTCCTTATCCTTGTGATCCCAGGCCACATTCCTTATCCTTGTGATCCCAGGCCACATTCCTTATCCTTGTGATCCCAGGCCACATTCCTTATCCTTGTGATCCCAGGCCACATTCCTTATCCTTGTGATCCCAGGCCACATTCCTTATCCTTGTGATCCCAGGCCACATTCCTTATCCTTGTGATCCCAGGCCACATTCCTCCCCCTTGTGATCCCAGGCCACATTCCTCCCCCCTTGTGATCCCAGGCCACATTCCTCCCCCTTGTGATCCCAGGCCACATTCCTTCCCCTTGTGATCCCAGGCCACATTCCTCCCCCCTTGTGATCCCAGGCCACATTCCTTCCCCTTGTGATCCCAGGCCACATTCCTCCCCCTTGTGATCCCAGGCCACATTCCTCCCCCTTGTGATCCCAGGCCACATTCCTCCCCCTTGTGATCCCAGGCCACATTCCTCCCCCCTTGTGATCCCAGGCCACATTCCTCCCCCTTGTGATCCCAGGCCACATTCCTCCCCCTTGTGATCCCAGGCCACATTCCTCCCCCTTGTGATCCCAGGCCACATTCCTTCCCCTTGTGATCCCAGGCCACATTCCTCCCCCTTGTGATCCCAGGCCACATTCCTCCCCCTTGTGATCCCAGGCCACATTCCTCCCCCTTGTGATCCCAGGCCACATTCCTTCCCCTTGTGATCCCAGGCCACATTCCTTCCCCTTGTGATCCCAGGCCACATTCCTTCCCCTTGTGATCCCAGGCCACATTCCTCCCCCTTGTGATCCCAGGCCACATTCCTCCCCCTTGTGATCCCAGGCCACATTCCTCCCCCTTGTGATCCCAGGCCACATTCCTCCCCCTTGTGATCCCAGGCCACATTCCTCCCCCTTGTGATCCCAGGCCACATTCCTTCCCCTTGTGATCCCAGGCCACATTCCTCCCCCTTGTGATCCCAGGCCACATTCCTCCCCCTTGTGATCCCAGGCCACATTCCTCCCCCTTGTGATCCCAGGCCACATTCCTTCCCCTTGTGATCCCAGGCCACATTCCTCCCCCTTGTGATCCCAGGCCACATTCCTTCCCCTTGTGATCCCAGGCCACATTCCTCCCCTTGTGATCCCAGGCCACATTCCTTCCCCTTGTGATCCCAGGCCACATTCCTCCCCCTTGTGATCCCAGGCCACATTCCTTCCCCTTGTGATCCCAGGCCACATTCCTTCCCCTTGTGATCCCAGGCCACATTCCTTATCCTTGTGATCCCAGGCCACATTCCTTATCCTTGTGATCCCAGGCCACATTCCTTATCCTTGTGATCCCAGGCCACATTCCTTATCCTTGTGATCCCAGGCCACATTCCTTATCCTTGTGATCCCAGGCCACATTCCTTATCCTTGTGATCCCAGGCCACATTCCTCATCCTTGTGATCCCAGGCCACATTCCTCATCCTTGTGATCCCAGGCCACATTCCTTATCCTTGTGATCCCAGGCCACATTCCTTATCCTTGTGATCCCAGGCCACATTCCTCCCCCCTTGTGATCCCAGGCCACATTCCTTCCCCCTTGTGATCCCAGGCCACATTCCTCCCCCTTGTGATCCCAGGCCACATTCCTTCCCCTTGTGATCCCA
Organism: Procambarus clarkii; assembly: GCF_020424385.1. Lineage (NCBI taxonomy): Eukaryota > Metazoa > Arthropoda > Malacostraca > Decapoda > Cambaridae > Procambarus > Procambarus clarkii. Next base: position 14,727 of record NW_025552892.1, on the reverse strand, counting down.
GGCCACATTCCTCCCCCTTGTGATCCCAGGCCACATTCCTTCCCCTTGTGATCCCAGGCCACATTCCTCCCCCTTGTGATCCCAGGCCACATTCCTCCCCCTTGTGATCCCAGGCCACATTCCTCCCCCTTGTGATCCCAGGCCACATTCCTTCCCCCTTGTGATCCCAGGCCACATTCCTCCCCCTTGTGATCCCAGGCCACATTCCTCCCCCTTGTGATCCCAGGCCACATTCCTCCCCCTTGTGATCCCAGGCCACATTCCTCCCCCTTGTGATCCCAGGCCACATTCCTCCCCCTTGTGATCCCAGGCCACATTCCTTCCCCTTGTGATCCCAGACCACATTCCTCCCCCTTGTGATCCCAGGCCACATTCCTTCCCCTTGTGATCCCAGACCACATTCCTTCCCCTTGTGATCCCAGACCACATTCCTCCCCCTTGTGATCCCAGACCACATTCCTTCCCCTTGTGATCCCAGGCCACATTCCTCCCCCTTGTGATCCCAGACCACATTCCTCCCCCTTGTGATCCCAGGCCACATTCCTCCCCCTTGTGATCCCAGACCACATTCCTCCCCCTTGTGATCCCAGGCCACATTCCTCCCCTTGTGATCCCAGGCCACATTCCTCCCCCTTGTGATCCCAGGCCACATTCCTCCCCCTTGTGATCCCAGGCCACATTCCTTCCCCTTGTGATCCCAGACCACATTCCTTCCCCTTGTGATCCCAGGCCACATTCCTCCCCCTTGTGATCCCAGGCCACATTCCTTCCCCTTGTGATCCCAGACCACATTCCTTTCCCTTGTGATCCCAGGCCACATTCCTCCCCCTTGTGATCCCAGGCCACATTCCTTCCCCTTGTGATCCCAGGCCACATTTCTCCCCCTTGTGATCCCAGGCCACATTCCTCCCCCTTGTGATCCCAGGCCACATTCCTCCCCCTTGTGATCCCAGGCCACATTCCTCCCCCTTGTGATCCCAGGCCACATTCCTCCCCCTTGTGATCCCAGGCCACATTCCTCCCCCTTGTGATCCCAGGCCACATTCCTTCCCCTTGTGATCCCAGGCCACATTCCTCCCCCTTGTGATCCCAGGCCACATTCCTCCCCCTTGTGATCCCAGGCCACATTCCTCCCCCTTGTGATCCCAGGCCACATTCCTTCCCCTTGTGATCCCAGGCCACATTCCTCCCCCTTGTGATCCCAGGCCACATTCCTTCCCCCAGGCCACATTGTGATCCCAGGCCACATTCCTCCCCTTGTGATCCCAGGCCACAATCCTTCCCCTTGTGATCCCAGGCCACATTCCTCCCCTTGTGATCCCAGGCCACATTCCTTATCCTTGTGATCCCAGGCCACATTCCTTATCCTTGTGATCCCAGGCCACATTCCTTATCCCCCAGGCCACATTGTGATCCCAGGCCACATTCCTTATCCTTGTGATCCCAGGCCACATTCCTTATCCTTGTGATCCCAGGCCACATTCCTTATCCTTGTGATCCCAGGCCACATTCCTTATCCTTGTGATCCCAGGCCACATTCCTTATCCTTGTGATCCCAGGCCACATTCCTTATCCTTGTGATCCCAGGCCACATTCCTTATCCTTGTGATCCCAGGCCACATTCCTTATCCTTGTGATCCCAGGCCACATTCCTTATCCTTGTGATCCCAGGCCACATTCCTTATCCTTGTGATCCCAGGCCACATTCCTCCCCCCCCAGGCCACATTGTGATCCCAGGCCACATTCCTCCCCCCTTGTGATCCCAGGCCACATTCCTCCCCCCTTGTGATCCCAGGCCACATTCCTTCCCCTTGTGATCCCAGGCCACATTCCTCCCCCCTTGTGATCCCAGGCCACATTCCTTATCCTTGTGATCCCAGGCCACATTCCTCCCCCTTGTGATCCCAGGCCACATTCCTCCCCCTTGTGATCCCAGGCCACATTCCTCCCCCTTGTGATCCCAGGCCACATTCCTCCCCCTTGTGATCCCAGGCCACATTCCTCCCCCCCTTGTGATCCCAGGCCACATTCCTCCCCCCCCAGGCCACATTGTGATCCCAGGCCACATTCCTCCCCCTTGTGATCCCAGGCCACATTCCTCCCCCTTGTGATCCCAGGCCACATTCCTCCCCCTTGTGATCCCAGACCACATTCCTCCCCCTTGTGATTTCCTTCCCCTTGTGATCCCAGGCCACATTCCTCCCCCCTTGTGATCCCAGGCCACATTCCTCCCCCATGTGATCCCAGACCACATTCCTTCCCCTTGTGATCCCAGGCCACATTCCTCCCCCTTGTGATCCCAGGCCACATTCCTTTCCTTGTCATCCCAGGCCACATTCCTCCCCCTTGTGATCCCAGGCCACATTCCTCCCCCTTGTGATCCCAGGCCACATTCCTTCCCCCTTGTGATCTCAGGCTACATTCCTTCCCCTTGTGATCCCAGGCCACATTCCTCCCCCAAGCATCACAAGGGGAAAGAATGTGGCCTGGGTCTGAGAACCACTGAACTAGAAGTTAATTTCACAATTTAATTTACTTAACTTGTTCTTACTGAATAAAGAAAATTGAATATACAAATAAACAATGTTGCCGTTATTCAAGTTCTTCACACAATAACCAGCACCACACACTTAATGTTCACATGAGCAAGACAGTCCACTGGGGTTAAGGTCCACGTAGGAATATGAAACAATAAGCTGCAGCAACACTCACCTCGGTCTTACGTACACCGTCCTCCCTGAAAATATAAAATGATCATAACTAAATATATTATTGTTTGATTACATTTGAATAGTAATTACTAAGGCGGGTTCTGCTGGGCTTCCAGTCCCCGCAGAGAACCGCACCTCGTGACAATGTGTTTCATTAGCTATTGTTCAACACTGTTCTTTCACAGATAAACAAGACCACTACACTCCAGTAACTTGCCGCTCCATGAGACCAGGAACAGTGCTCCATAAGACCAGGAACAGTGCTCCATAAGACCGGGAACAGTGCTCCATAAGACCAGGAACAGTGCTCCATAAGACCGGGAACAGTGCTCCATAAGACCAGGAACAGTGCTCCATAAGACCAGGAACAGTGCTCCATAAGACCAGGAACAGTGCTCCATAAGACACCAGTGCTCCATAAGACCAGGAACAGTGCTCCATAAGACCAGGAACAGTCTCCATCCGGGAACTCTCTCCATTCTTCCTTCATAAGACCTCTCCCTCTCTCCTCTCCCTCCCCCCTATCCCCTCCTCTCCCCTTCTCGCCTTTCCCAATCTCTCTCTCTCTCTCTCTCTCTCTCTCTCTCTCTCTCTCTCTCTCTCTCTCTCTCTCTCTCTCTCTCTCTCCTTCCTCTCCCTTCAGAAGACAGCGAGTCACTGAGGGGTGATGCCTCGGATTGGCGAGGCATCACCAGTGGAGTCCCACAAGGTTCAGTCCTTGAACCTATACGGTTTCTGATATAAGTAAATGATCTCCCAGAGGGGGGTAGAATCGTTCCTCTCATTGCTTGCTGATGATGCAAAAATTACGTGGAGAGTTTAAAGAGAGGAGGAGAATATGAGGCTACAAGATGGCCTACACAGACTGAGTGAATGGTCCAACAAATGGCTACTAAAGTTCAGAGTAAATATAAGGTAATGAAACTAGGCGGTGGAAACAGGCTAGACACAGGATACAGAATGGGAGATGAAGTCCTTCATGGAAACGGACAGAGGGAAAGATCTAGGAGTTGATATCACACCAAACCTGTCTCCTGAAGCCCACATAAAAATAATTACATTGGCGGAGTATGCGAGGCTAGCTAACATCAGAACAACCTTCAAGAACCTGTGAAGGGAATCATTCAGAACCTTGTATACCACATAAGTAAGACCAATGCTGGAGTATGCGGCCCCAGCACGGAGCCCGTACCTTGTCAAGAACAAGACAAAGCTGGAAAAAGGTCAGAAGTAAGTAAGTAATTATCAAAAGAAGGCACCAAACCGGGAAGGCTATGTAGCATCATCAAAGGCGCAGAATAATCAGAGGGCGCTAAATATCACCAAGGATGCCAATACGAGAACAAAAAACGCATAAGGCGAACGATATCAAAAGTATCAGAGTCAGTAAGAATTCTATTGAGGGACAGATGACCACGAGGGGCGGTCGGAAAGCAAGACACACGCTCGTCCTGGAAGTCAGGACATTCAAGAAGGACATGCACGACTGTAAGAGGGACAATGCAATTAGGAAAATAAGGAGTAGGGTGGCACTCCATCAAGTGACCATGGGTTAAGCGAGCATGGCCAACATGCAACCTCGCCAGAGCCGTTTCCCATCGCCGGTTACGGTGGAAGGAGGACGGCCACGAGGAAACACAACATTTAAGAGTACGTAGTTTGTTACAAGTAACAGACGACCAAGAAGCCTGCCAACGGGTAAGGATGGAGGAATGGATAACCGGGTAAAAGTCGGAATATGGAATGCCCTTACGAGAGATGGGACAAGAGCGGACAGCTTCCTTGGCGGCAGCATCCGCACACTCATTTAAAGACACATCAATATGGCTGGGAACCCAACAAAACTCAACCAACTTAAATTTACTGTGAACAAGAAACAGCCAATGCTGGAGCTCGACTACTACTGGATGAACCGGATTAAAGGACCCGAGAGCCATCAGGGCACTACGAGAGTTAACAACAACTACAAAGGAAGACTGACAACGAGAAGGCAGGAGACGAAGAGCATAGAGAATAGCATAAAGTTCCGCTGTAAAGATGCTAGTCTCCGGAGGTAAGCGACACATATAAGTGCGATCAGGAAAAACAACAGAGTAGCCAACACCGTCCGCCGACTTAGACGCATCGGTGAAGACAGAAACGGAGTGGGAGTGAGAAGAAAAGTGCTCAAGGAAAAAGCTTGGGGTAAAAGCTTTAGTGATACGGGTCAAGGAAGTACAAAACCGCGGAAGAGGGAATCCACGGGGGCAAAGAAGGAACAACACGAGGAGAAACATTAGAAATACGATCGGAAAGAGAATCCTGGAGGCGAGATAACCGGACAGAAAGAGGGAGGTGGTGAAGAGGAACAGGAACCGCAGGAGGGGTAAAAGTTAAAGCACGACAGAGGCGAGAGGAAGGATGTTGTAAGGACCGCGCAAGATAGCGAAGACAGTAGCGATCACGGCGGTCCTGGAGAGACAGGAAGCCAGTGCGCCTATCTGCTCCCCAAGAAGTATGGGACAAGACCCGAAGGAGGGTAAGGGCCTTAGAGCACTCAACACGGAGGCAAGAGATATGGGGAGACCAAGACAAACGAGTGTCAAGGAATAACCCCAAAAGCTTTGCGAAATCTTTGTATTCAAGGGGATGACCATAAAGTAACAAAGAGGGACGAAGAACAACCCGTTTCCGCATAAAAGTCATGGCACAAGTCTTAGAAGTAGAGAACTTGAAGCCATGATCGATGGCCCAAGACGACACGGCATCAATTGCAAGTTGAAGCCGGCGCTGAAGGAGAGGCGAATCATCACCCTGACAGCAAAGGGTAAGATCATCGACATAGAGAGCGGAGAAGACACCTGAAGGAAGAGAGGAAAGAAGACCATTGAGGGCAACCAGAAAAAGAGTAGTGCTCAGAACACTACCCTGGGGCACACCTTCGTATTGCTGAAAAGAGGCAGAGAGAGCGGTACCAAGGCGCACCTGAAAGGAACGACGGGAGGAAGCTGCTGAGAAAGAGAGGGAGATGACCACGAAGGCCAAAAGAATGAAGTTGAGATAGAATATGATATCTCCAAGTGGTGTCGTAAGCCTTTTCCAGGTCAAAAAGGACGGCAACAACGGAGGTCTTCGCAGCAAAAGCAGTACGAATATAGACCTCCAAGTTCACCAGGACATCTGTCGTGCTGCGGCACTTGCGGAAACCAAATTGAGAAGGGGAGAGGAGGTGATGGTGTTCCAGGAACCATTTCCCCACAAAGATACGAGCAGCAGAACAATGGAGAGGCGAAGGAAAAAGTAAAGGAACAAAGGGAACATCAGCACGAATCAAAAGAGCAGAAGAATTAGAAACCCCAGCAACAGCTGGGGGGGGGGAGAGAAAGGAATAGCCACGAAAACGACCAGGACGAGCACCAAGCATCGGCTCCTGGAGACAGACACAAAGGGGCGAAAACCGCGAAATCAGAAGTTGGAGTTCGAGGAAATTGGCGTAATAACCTAGAACGTTCCATTGAAGAATGGACAACGACGAGAAGAGAAAGGACAAAAACAGAGAACAAGGAAGAAACAAAGGCGAAAGAGCAACAGAGCACGTTAAAGAATATCAGAGTCGGGATCAGGGTCAGCAAAGTCAGGGTTAGGGGGCATGGGTAAACTGAGCAAAGACGGAGGGAAGGAAACGGGAGAACAGATCAGAGGTGGGCGGGCGGTATCATAGACTGTGGGTTGGTTGGTGTTGTCTTCGTTGATCCTTCTCTATGGACAACCCAACCCACAACTCGGCAGAGTGCTTATACTAGGAGATCACCCTTGGCGCTTCTGGCTCTTGGAGAGGGGCTCAACGTCACACGTTCAGGGGATGCGGCTCCAACACTTAGCCTCGTTGTCACGTGCACACACCCACTCGAGCCGCTGTGACTCCCCACTCTCTCCTTATGAGATATGATCTCCTCAATCCCCCTATGACTTACTAGTATTACCTCCTACCCTGTCCACAGCAGTGGTTCGTGGTTCTTCCTCTCTCTCTCTCCTTCTTTACTACCTCCTGGGAAGCCTCACTAGGACAAGGGCAAACACCAGCAAATTGTGACACATTTACTGAACAAAGCACATACACGATACATACACACATATAATAATAATGAATCCTATACTCTATAATATCACAATCAGGTTGCACTCCAATACCATCAGAACTTTATTATCCGCTTATCAAGTGGTATCCTATCTCCTGGTTCACCACCTGATACTATTAACCTCCTCAAATTGGTCAAGCCTGCACACTGTTGCACCATCAGCAAGATAACATATATATATAGAAAATCAGCATTTGAATGCAATAACATATACCAGTATAAATGTTCATTGATACTTCAGTATAAAAAACTCCTTGACATAAGGATGCCAACAGTCACTCACCTCTCACTGCGTCTTGCACGCTACTGACAACCAAACACTATCAACTCCCTATAAGTAATCCACCAGAACTTCCCCTTCCACCTCTGGAAGTTCACAACCCTAATATCCTTAGGTTCTTCCGGGCTTCACTACCAGGATCCTCTGCAGCTCCTCCAGGCTGCTATCATGAAGTTTCCTTGTGCAACTACGGTGCTTCACCCTTCTGTTAGGTTCTTCCACAGCTCTCTTGGCTGCTACACCACCTCTACAGAAGCGCGTGACACTCCTCTTCACTGCTGCTTCTCCTCACAGCTCGAGGTCCTCTGCTCCACTACCTTGGAGTCTCATCAGCTACATCATCTGCTGGCTTCGAAGTTCTCAGCAACTTCTTCCCCAAAGACAAACCTGCAACCCATCGACGTTCCAATAAAATGTTCCCCTTTAACACATAAACAAAAATAACCACACAATATGCTTGCCTCAAACCTCTATCTGTCCTCTACATACAGTGAGAGTGGACTCCCCCGTTTTGGGCGGGTCCATACTCCACCTCGCCTGGCGGCGTCCTCACTCGCTGGGAGGGTCTTCCTCCATCCGGAGCCAGGCTCTCTCAGTCGTCCGCCAGCGCTCAGAGAGGACGGACGTCGCTCCGTGTTCCTCCCTCTCCACTCTCTTATTTCAGGCTTTCTGCCTTATTAAAACATGTCTAACCTATAAATAAACATCGCTACTGTCGCTGGGCACACGACCAACTACAATGCAATCACTATGAACTGGCGTATATCGTGCTTACCACAGAACGTCTGGTCGAGGGCGCTTCTTCCTCTGACGAGGCTTGGTCAGGGCGCTCCCACGGCCCACAATAATGCTTCTGGGCGATTTAATATCTGCTCGTCGACCCGGACTTGAGACCACAACGTTCCCAGCTCGATTCCACAGCTGGTACGTCTGCACACTTCTCTTCTCTTAGAGATATATCACTAGGGGTTCCCTTCTGGCGGGAGCTCAAACGGAGCGCGGCTTCCCCCTGCGATGTCTGGCACTCAAGTGAGGTCAAGGTCCTCCGGAAGCGAGCCTCACGCCTCCAGCAAAATGTCCACATCTCCTAGCCAGTCATTTATCTATTTCCTTACTTACTGCCCATAATCTTAAATTGTTTTACATATCCAACCAGCCATTTTTCATATGGGTTATCACCTCAATATTTGCTAGACCTTCTAGTTAGGTCAGGCTTGCTGAATAACTCTCAAGAAGGGAGACTCGTTTCTCCTGCAGGCTGAGATCATAACACTCCCCTCCCCTTATTTTGAGAGTTATTCTAGTGGCTAGGCTCGAGATAACGCATCAGCCACTACATTGTCTCGTTCTTCAACCCATATACTCTCTTAGGAGTCTACAATTAATTCGTTGCACCTTGCAACATCTGGCTCACAACTCTCCAGAAATATGATCTGCTCACAAACGATTTGACTTCTCTGACACCTCTTAGCTAGGCTGTCCTCTTTGGACGCCTGCACTCCATTGGTCCACTCTACTTACTGTCTCCACCCTCCGTTTCCTCGTCTTCCTCTCTTCACGTCCAGAGTCAGACATCTACTGTCTGTACCTCCTCTGTTGTCTTCACACTTCCATCTACTGCCATTATACTTTACTCCCTCGTCTTCACCAACTATCCTCCCTTTCGTCTCCTCATTTGTCCAAGACATCGTCTTGTTTGACCTCCATCGAGTCCTCGGCTTTCTTCTATTCCTCCATGCTTGTATCATCATCCTCTTCTCACATTTCTCACCTCTATACAACTCCATTTTTTCTCCTTCAACTCTTCTTCGTTCCCGAAAAGTTTCTTCAAGCACTGTACTACACTCAACAGCACTCGACCGTGCATGTCGCTCTACCTCTCCCAGAGTGCTCGTAAGCATCTCTCCACACATACTGTCTCTTCTCCTTTCATTTTCTCGGCTATTACTCTTCTTCACTATCTCTCCTCCACGTTGTCTGCGAAACGTGTCAACTCTTGACATCTCAAACAACTTAACTCCACTATCCCTATGCCTCTGTGCTCGTGGACAACGTGACGCTCTACTCCCGTCCTCAGTATGTCCACATCTTTCCTCATTCCTACTCAGCACAGTTGCATTCACCTTCCGACTCTTAATTTCAGCAGTCTGGGCTCTACTCAGGTCCGCTCTCTTCACATGATTCTTCTTCGGCTGGGCCATCTTCACTTTCGACCCCACCGAGACTCCATTTGCCTGGGCTGGACCTTCATCAAACAGCCATGCTATATCTACATCGATATCTTCCACTGGTTGAATCGACACTGTATCATCTTCTCCCGTGTCTTCCTTGTCGGCCACCTCTGCCTTCCTCACTACCGAGACGGGGTACTCAATGGCTTGGCGGTCTCCTGACTCATCCCCTCGGATGTCAGTCAGGTTCACACTCTCAGGTGTCCCACACGTGCCGTGGCCTTCTGGGCACTCCTCTGGCACAGTCTCCGCCATGACTCTTGTCAACACCTTTGTCCCGCACAAGTCATTTCCCAGGATCACTTGGACTCCTGGAATAGGTATGTCGGGGCACACTCCCAACATCACCTCTGCCGACACATATTCCGACCTTAGCTGGACAGTACATACGGGCATGTCACTTTCAGACAACAACCCATATACCTTCATCTTACTCCTGCCAGCTAACCGTCGATCATTCCCAATCAGGCTTCTCGTAATCAAGCTCTGATTAGCTCCGGTATCTCTTAAGATACCAACTTCTACCTCAGGTTGGCCTCCTACTCTGATCCAACCTTTGCTCATGAACGGCCTATACCTCTCGTTCACTAAGTTCATCTTCTGTGGTTTGTCTCGGAACACATTAGTATATTTACTTCGGGGGTCACACATGGCCAGGGTCACAACTCTCTTGCCCTGCCGACAATCTCGCATCACGTGACCCAATCCGTTACAATTGTAACATCTCATCTGGGAAAAATCTCTCCTATATGTACCAGAGTAGCTCTGACTCTGCCCACTCGTATTGGAGTTCCTCGGGCCAGACGTACTACTCGCACTCTGTGGAGCTTTACTGGACCCTTGATTTCCTGGATAACGATCAGTTTCTCGTTCTGCTCCTCCATCCTCACTTTCAGATGAAGTGCGCGACCTACTCTTCTGAGTTTTAGGGTACTTACTTTTATCTACCCATTTATTAAAATTTTTCTCATCCCAGACTCTTCTGGGTCTCTCATAATTTCTTCCTCCCCAGACTCCATTGGATCTGCCATTGCTGCGTCTCACCTCGCTTCTCACTCTGTTCTCCCTCAAGCTCTTGTACGCTTCAGTAATCATATCCGCCCTATCTGCGGCATCTTTCACCTCCATTATCCCTGCTTCTTGGATCTTGAACTTTGTTTCGGGATGCATCATCTCCAAGAACTTCTCCATGACCATCAGTTGCTTCAGGTCAGCATAAGATCCAACTCCAGCAGCCTCAATCCACTTCTGGAATCGTCTTTCCAGATCTCTTGCTGTCTCAGCAAACGTACATGCTCCAACTTTGATCATTTCTCTGAAGCGCTTTCTATAAGCCTCTGAGGTTAACTGAAACGAGCGCAATATGCTGCTCTTTACTGTGGCGTAATCCTGGCACTCTTCCAGTGACAATTGGGTGTATGCCTCCCTGGCTGCACCGGTCAATCTTAACTGGACCAGCTGGGCCCATTCCTCCTGTGGCCACTCCTTGATGCTGGCTACTTTTTCAAAGTGCTCGAAAAAGCTCTCTGCCTCTTCGGGAACAAACAAGGGAATGTCCTTCTCCCTAACCCTAACATCTGGTGGGTGTGATACCTGGGTGGTGCTCTCTGGCAACCCATGTTCAATCCTTTGTTCAGCCAAGGTTCTATTCGCTTCTATCTGCATTTGTTTTGTTCTCTCTTTTTCTTTTTCCACCTCTAGCCTTGCTTTCTCCTTTTCTATTTCCAGTCTGGTTTTCTCTTTCTCCTTCTCGGCTTCATTTTTCATCTGGAGTTCCAATCTCATCTTTTCCAGCTGGAACTGTCTCTCCTTGTCCTCACGCTGCATCTGGAGCTCTAACTGGAATCTCTCCAAGCTCCTATTCCGGCTACTCCTACTACTGCGGCTACTCTTGCTGCTCCTACTCGATCCCTGGGATCTCACGTCATCCTGCCCATCATCCTCCTTTCTACTTTCAGCTCCTTCCTGGGCTCCTTGTTCTGCCGCTTCACTTCTGGCTCTCAACTGCCTCAGGATCTCATCCTTCATCCCAGCTACTTTAGATGCTTTCAACCTGATGCCACATTTTTCTGCTATTTGTTTCAATTGATCCCTCGTGCAACCTTCTAAATCCTCAGGCTTGCCTGACTCCACAAACGCTTGCACCTTATCCATCTTTGTCCTGTGAGTCTTCCCAAGAGAAAATATACACCTGCGGTCACACAGTTTATCTCAGCAAGGGTGTACAAATCCACTCTTGGACAGGGTGTGGGTGTGTCAGTTCACTCTCCCGGACGGGCCCCCAATTTATCATAGACTGTGGGTTGGTTGGTGTTGTCGTCGTTGATCCTTCTCTATGGACGACCCAACCCACAACTCGGCAGAGTGCTTATACTAGGAGATCACCCTTGGCGCTTCTGGCTCTTGGAGAGGGGCTCAACGTCACACGTTCAGGGGATGCGGCTCCAACACTTAGCCTCGTTGTCACGTGCACACACCCACTCGAGCCGCTGTGACTCCCCACTCTCTCCTTATGAGATATGATCTCCTCAATCCCCCTATGACTTACTAGTATTACCTCCTACCCTGTCCACAGCAGTGGTTCGTGGTTCTTCCTCTCTCTCTCTCCTTCTTTACTACCTCCTGGGAAGCCTCACTAGGACAAGGGCAAACACCAGCAAATTGTGACACATTTACTGAACAAAGCACATACACGATACATACACACATATAATAATAATGAATCCTATACTCTATAATATCACAATCAGGTTGCACTCCAATACCATCAGAACTTTATTATCCGCTTATCAAGTGGTATCCTATCTCCTGGTTCACCACCTGATACTATTAACCTCCTCAATTGGTCAAGCCTGCACACTGTTGCACCATCAGCAAGATAACATATATATATAGAAAATCAGCATTTGAATGCAATAACATATACCAGTATAAATGTTCATTGATACTTCAGTATAAAAAACTCCTTGACATAAGGATGCCAACAGTCACTCACCTCTCACTGCGTCTTGCACGCTACTGACAACCAAACACTATCAACTCCCTATAAGTAATCCACCAGAACTTCCCCCTTCCACCTCTGGAAGTTCACAACCCTAATATCCTTAGGTTCTTCCGGGCTTCACTACCAGGATCCTCTGCAGCTCCTCCAGGCTGCTATCATGAAGTTTCCTTGTGCAACTACGGTGCTTCACCCTTCTGTTAGGTTCTTCCACAGCTCTCTTGGCTGCTACACCACCTCTACAGAAGCGCGTGACACTCCTCTTCACTGCTGCTTCTCCTCACAGCTCGAGGTCCTCTGCTCCACTACCTTGGAGTCTCATCAGCTACATCATCTGCTGGCTTCGAAGTTCTCAGCAACTTCTTCCCCAAAGACAAACCTGCAACCCATCGACGTTCCAATAAAATGTTCCCCTTTAACACATAAACAAAAATAACCACACAATATGCTTGCCTCAAACCTCTATCTGTCCTCTACATACAGTGAGAGTGGACTCCCCCGTTTTGGGCGGGTCCATACTCCACCTCGCCTGGCGGCGTCCTCACTCGCTGGGAGGGTCTTCCTCCATCCGGAGCCAGGCTCCCTCAGTCGTCCGCCAGCGCTCAGAGAGGACGGACGTCGCTCCGTGTTCCTCCCTCTCCACTCTCTTATTTCAGGCTTTCTGCCTTATTAAAACATGTCTAACCTATAAATAAACATCGCTACTGTCGCTGGGCACACGACCAACTACAATGCAATCACTATGAACTGGCGTATATCGTGCTTACCACAGAACGTCTGGTCGAGGGCGCTTCTTCCTCTGACGAGGCTTGGTCAGGGCGCTCCCACGGCCCACAATAATGCTTCTGGGCGATTTAATATCTGCTCGTCGACCCGGACTTGAGACCACAACGTTCCCAGCTCGATTCCACAGCTGGTACGTCTGCACACTTCTCTTCTCTTAGAGATATATCACTAGGGGTTCCCTTCTGGCGGGAGCTCAAACGGAGCGCGGCTTCCCCCTGCGATGTCTGGCACTCAAGTGAGGTCAAGGTCCTCCGGAAGCGAGCCTCACGCCTCCAGCAAAATGTCCACATCTCCTAGCCAGTCATTTATCTATTTCCTTACTTACTGCCCATAATCTTAAATTGTTTTACATATCCAACCAGCCATTTTTCATATGGGTTATCACCTCAATATTTGCTAGACCTTCTAGTTAGGTCAGGCTTGCTGAATAACTCTCAAGGAGGGAGACTCGTTTCTCCTGCAGGCTGAGATCATAACAGCGGGGTCCGGAGGAGGAGGAAGAGGAGGAGACAACGGAGAGGAGTAGTCAAGGACAGCAGCAGGAAGAGGAGGGGTAGAAAGATGGGAGCGTACCTCAGCAAGGGCAGCAACTGAGAGGGAAGCGGGGGCTAAAGAAACCTCCATAGCAGGAACAGGGGGCGCAACCACCGAAATGGGAGGGGAAGGAGCGAGAGAGGCAGAAGTAGGGGCCGAGGAAGAAAGCGAAACCTTCTTTCCGCCGGGGAGGAAGGAGAGGAGCCAGGTTTACGCTTCTGACGTAAAGAGACAGGTGTCCCAGCAACCACGTACTGGGCAACGGATTCTAGCATCTCAACAGAAGCTGAACGAGAGCACACATGACGGCCGTTTGGAGAGCGATGGACATCAGCCCGCACCGACAGGCAGCGGGGAGAGTCAAGAGACGGAGGAAAAGGATGGGAAGGAGGAACGGAGGGAGACGAGGAAGAAGACACAGAAGACACGACAGACCGGGTAGAAGGAAGGGGAACCCCAGACAGAGGACCAGGAGAAGGATCCTTCGGGAGAGAACCCAAAGGAACAGAGGAGGGGGCAGTGGGCGCATCAGGGTCCAAGGCCCGGAAACGGTTGAGAGTCTGAAGAAGGCGGGAAGGACGAGGAGAGGAAGAGCGCAACACGCGAGCATAAGAGATATTAGTATAAGGCGGGAGCCGGCGAACCTGGCGTCTCGCCTCAGGAAAAGATAAACGCTCCCAGTGCTTCAAGTTGAGGACGGCTGCCTCAAGCTTGTAATGGACACACGCACGGGAGAAGGAAGGATGGCCTCACCGCAGTTGAGGCAACGAGCCTGGGGAGAGTGCACTCCGACTTAGAGTGACCTTCGCCACCACACAAAGGACAGAGAGAGACAGTCCCGGAGCAGCGGAGGGCACCATGCCCAAACCTCCAGCACTTGTTGCAGAGCCGAGGAGAAGGAATGTACTCCTGGACAGAGCACCTGGCACCAGCAAGAATGACAGAGGGTGGAAGGGTCCTATCATCAAAGGTAATCTTCACAACCGGAGGGGTTGACGGCGACTACCACGAGGGGGACGAGTAAACGTGTCCACCTGGAGAATAGAATGGCCCTGGGCAGCAAGG
>NW_025552891.1:0-7500 GCF_020424385.1 Procambarus clarkii | reverse complement strand
GTTCACCATCTTACAGTAGCCAAAAACTAAGTGAGTATGACCGGTTACTGAAATCAATGCTAGAAAAAGCCCTTAACCTCTCTCTCGATGACCTACAGTGGAAACAAGCCTCTCTTCCCGTAAGACTTGGGGGCCTCGGAGTTCGAACAGCAACGCAAATCGCTGTTCCAGCCTTCCTGTCCTCCTTATCAGCATCCGACGACCTTGTGAAGGAAATTCTACCTGCCCACTTACATCAGCTGGCAGGTGTACATGATCCCAATTTTACACGCTGTGCCACAGAGTGGGCCTCTCGTGCAGGCCAATCACCTCAACCACCATCCCCAAAATCCCACAAGCAATCCAGCTGGGATGGTCCCATTGTAGACCAAGTTGCTGCAGAGTGCCTGGGTGCTGCAACAACACAACACGACATTGCTCGCCTCACAGCAGTAGCAGCACCACATGCAGGGGATTTCCTGTTAGCAACCCCAATGTCGGCAACTGGCACGCGTCTCACACCACACGCCCTCCGAATTGCTGTGGCCCTCCGCCTTGCTGCCCCAATCCACACCAGATATAGGTGTATTTGCGGCGAGGTGGTGGCTGACAGGTACGGTCACCATGGCCTACTCTGCCAAAGCACAGGGGGATGGCACTCGAGGCACAGTGAAGTTAACGACATCATCAAGAGGAGCCTCACCACAGCTGGATGCCCAGCTGAAAGAGAGCCCCGTTACCTAACGCCCCGTAACTCTGATGCTCTTATTGGTCGCCCGGATGGTATCACAGTGAACCCCTGGAAGAATGGCAAGCAGTTGGTATGGGACTACACGTGCGTATCAACCCTGGCTAACACCTACATTAACCTCAGTGTTGCACAACCAGGTGGCGCTGCCACCCACAGGGAAGCAGCCAAATCCCGTAAGTATAGAGAACTGGATCACCACTACAATTTTGTCCCCATTGCTTCTGAGACGCTCGGCGCCTGGGGTAAAAGTGCTACCAGTTTTTTGAAGGAACTGGGTTCTAGGCTCATTGAAACAACAAGGGACCCGAGAGCTGCAAGCTTTCTTTTCCAGCGCCTCAGTGTGGCGATACAGAGGGGAAATGCGCACTGCATCCAGGGTTCCTTCCCGCCATCTGAGGAGCTGGAGGAACTCGACAACCTATGACAACCATCTTTGTAACCCATATGTAACTCTTTTTTTGTAACAAACTTCAAATAAAGTAAATATATGTGTGTACATACAAAAGAATGGGGGTGGTAGGAGAAGATAATATTAGTGTTCAGTGAGAAACCACAAGGTCTCCTCTGAATACTTTTTATTTTCTTCTCCGAGGCTATGGGTCCCCACATTGGCACCTATATATAAACTATATATATATATATATATATATATATATATATATATATATATATATATATATATATATATATATATATATATATATATATATATATATATATATATATATATATATACCCATCTTTGTAACCCATATGCAACTCCTTTTTGTAACAAAGTTCAAATAAAGTAAATATATATGTGTACATACAAAAGAATGGGGGTGGTAGGAGAAGATAATATTAGTGTTCAGTGAGAAACCACAAGGTCTCCTCTGAATACTTTTTATTTTCTTCTCCGAGGCTATGGGTCCCCACATTGGCACCAGAGGTGGTACCCTCACAAACTATATTTATATATATATATATATATATATATATATATATATATATATATATATATATATATGTACATATATATATATATATATATATATATATATATATATATATATATATATATATATATATATATATATATATATATATATATTAGTATATTTTGGTAGCAGTCTTTCCTGTAGACATATTTTATTAAATATGACCGAAAAAGTAAGATTAATAATTCTAACACGAATTTTCTCAATCTTTCGTACATTATGCTTCACTGTTGGAGGTAAATCAAAAATCACTTCTCCAAAATTCATTTTTATTTCTAGTCTGACGCGACACGGGCGCGTTTCGTAAAACTTATTACATTTTCAAAGACTTCACAAATACACAACTGATTAGAACTTGCGTTTCCCTGATTTTATATCTACATTTGAGTGAGGTGGGAAGGGTGATGTGGCATTACATTTGAGTAAGGTGGGAAGGATGATGTGGCATTAGAGGATATTAATAGGGTATTAAAAGTATCAACACAAGACAGAACACGAAACAATGGATATTGAATAGAAGTGTTTGTAGAAAGCCTATTGGTCCATATTTCTTGATGCTTCTATATTGGAGCGGAGTCTTGAGGTGGGTAGAATATAGTTGTGCAATAATTGGCTGTTGATTGCTGGTGTTGACTTCTTGATGTGTAGTGCCTCGCAAACGTCTAGCCGCCTGCTATCGCTGTATCTATCGATGATTTCTGTGTTGTTTACTAGGATTTCTCTGGCGATGGTTTGGTTATGGGAAGAGATTATATGTTCCTTAATGGAGCCCTGTTGTTTATGCATCGTTAAACGCCTAGAAAGAGATGTTGTTGTCTTGCCTATATACTGGTTTTTTGGAGCTTACAGTCCCCAAGTGGGCATTTGAAGGCATAGACGACGTTAGTCTCTTTTAAAGCGTTCTGTTTCGTGTCTGGAGAGTTTCTCATGAGTAGGCTGGCCGTTTTTCTGGTTTTATAGTAAATCGTCAGTTGTATCCTCTGATTTTTGTCTGTAGGGATAACGTTTCTATTAACAATATCTTTCAGGACCCTTTCCTCTGTTTTATGAGCTGTGGAAAAGAAGTTCCTGTAAAATAGTCTAATAGGGGGTATAGGTGTTGTGTTAGTTGTCTCTTCGGAGGTTGCATGGCTTTTCACTTTCCTTCTTATGATGTCTTCGATGAAACCATTGGAGAAGCCGTTATTGACTAGAACCTGCCTTACCCTACAGAGTTCTTCGTCGACTTGCTTCCATTCTGAGCTGTGGCTGAGAGCACGGTCGACGTATGCGTTAACATACATAATCCTTCCCACCTTACTCAAATGTAATGCCACATCACCCTTCCCACCTCACTCAAATGTAGATATAAAATCAGGGAAACGCAAGTTCTAATCAGTTGTGTATTTGTGAAGTCTTTGAAAATGTAATAAGTTTTACGAAACGCGCCCGTGTCGCGTCAGACTAGAAATAAAAATGAATTTTGGAGAAGTGATTTTTGATTTACCTCCAACAGTGAAGCATAATGTACGAAAGATTGAGAAAATTCGTGTTAGAATTATTAATCTTACTTTTTCGGTCATATTTAATAAAATATATATATATATATATATATATATATATATATATATATATATATATATATATATATATATATATATATATATATATATATATATATATATATATATATATATGTATATATATGTGTGTATATCATGAAAATAAACACAGTGATTGATGTATATATATATATATATATATATATATATATATATATATATATATATATATATATATCTATCTATATATATATATATATATATATATATATATATATATATATATATATATATATATATATATATATATATATATATATATATATATATATATAGATATATATATATATATATATATATATATATATATATATATATATATATATATATATATATATATATATATATATATATATACATCAATCACTGTGTTTATTTTCATGATATACACACATATATATACATATATATATATATATATATAGGGTAGTCTGTGCATTAAGCATTTGGCACTGAGTTTCCCATATAACAGGAACCGATGAAAGAGCATCCGAGGTCCCACACTATCTCATCGCCTGGGAGAGGATTGGAATTTCTGGTTGGTTAAATACCCCAGAATTCCTACCTCTCTTATGGCTTTGAAGTATAGCGTAGTGGATACAGCATGCAACTGCCACCTTGTTGGCCAGTGTTCGAGTCTCCTGGTGGGTTGAGTGTCTAAAAAGTTCTAAACTTCAGCTACTGGAATAGGGTAGTCTGTGCATTAAGCATTTGGCACTGAGTTTTCCCATATAACAGGAACCGATGAAAGAGCATCCGAGGTCCCACACTATCTCATCGCCTGGGAGAGGATTGGAATTTCTGGTTGGTTAAATACCCCAGAATTCCTACCTCTCTTATGGCTTTGAAGTATAGCGTAGTGGATACAGCATGCAACTGCCACCTTGTTGGCCAGTGTTCGAGTCTCCTGGTGGGTTGAGTGTCTAAAAAGTTCTAAACTTCAGCTACTGGAATAGGGTAGTCTGTGCATTAAGCATTTGGCACTGAGTTTTCCCATATAACAGGAACCGATGAAAGAGCATCCGAGGTCCCACACTATCTCATCGCCTGGGAGAGGATTGGAATTTCTGGTTGGTTAAATACCCCAGAATTCCTACCTCTCTTATGGCTTTGAAGTATAGCGTAGTGGATACAGCATGCAACTGCCACCTTGTTGGCCAGTGTTCGAGTCTCCTGGTGGGTTGAGTGTCTAAAAAGTTCTAAACTTCAGCTACTGGAATAGGGTAGTCTGTGCATTAAGCATTTGGCACTGAGTTTTCCCATATAACAGGAACCGATGAAAGAGCATCCGAGGTCCCACACTATCTCATCGCCTGGGAGAGGATTGGAATTTCTGGTTGGTTAAATACCCCAGAATTCCTACCTCTCTTATGGCTTTGAAGTATAGCGTAGTGGATACAGCATGCAACTGCCACCTTGTTGGCCAGTGTTCGAGTCTCCTGGTGGGTTGAGTGTCTAAAAAGTTCTAAACTTCAGCTACTGGAATAGGGTAGTCTGTGCATTAAGCATTTGGCACTGAGTTTTCCCATATAACAGGAACCGATGAAAGAGCATCCGAGGTCCCACACTATCTCATCGCCTGGGAGAGGATTGGAATTTCTGGTTGGTTAAATACCCCAGAATTCCTACCTCTCTTATGGCTTTGAAGTATAGCGTAGTGGATACAGCATGCAACTGCCACCTTGTTGGCCAGTGTTCGAGTCTCCTGGTGGGTTGAGTGTCTAAAAAGTTCTAAACTTCAGCTACTGGAATAGGGTAGTCTGTGCATTATGCATTTGGCACTGAGTTTTCCCATATAACAGGAACCGATGAAAGAGCATCCGAGGTCCCACACTATCTCATCGCCTGGGAGAGGATTGGAATTTCTGGTTGGTTAAATACCCCAGAATTCCTACCTCTCTTATGGCTTTGAAGTATAGCGTAGTGGATACAGCATGCAACTGCCACCTTGTTGGCCAGTGTTCGAGTCTCCTGGTGGGTTGAGTGTCTAAAAAGTTCTAAACTTCAGCTACTGGAATAGGGTAGTCTGTGCATTAAGCATTTGGCACTGAGTTTTCCCATATAACAGGAACCGATGAAAGAGCATCCGAGGTCCCACACTATCTCATCGCCTGGGAGAGGATTGGAATTTCTGGTTGGTTAAATACCCCAGAATTCCTACCTCTCTTATGGCTTTGAAGTATAGCGTAGTGGATACAGCATGCAACTGCCACCTTGTTGGCCAGTGTTCGAGTCTCCTGGTGGGTTGAGTGTCTAAAAAGTTCTAAACTTCAGCTACTGGAATAGGGTAGTCTGTGCATTAAGCATTTGGCACTGAGTTTTCCCATATAACAGGAACCGATGAAAGAGCATCCGAGGTCCCACACTATCTCATCGCCTGGGAGAGGATTGGAATTTCTGGTTGGTTAAATACCCCAGAATTCCTACCTCTCTTATGGCTTTGAAGTATAGCGTAGTGGATACAGCATGCAACTGCCACCTTGTTGGCCAGTGTTCGAGTCTCCTGGTGGGTTGAGTGTCTAAAAAGTTCTAAACTTCAGCTACTGGAATAGGGTAGTCTGTGCATTAAGCATTTGGCACTGAGTTTTCCCATATAACAGGAACCGATGAAAGAGCATCCGAGGTCCCACACTATCTCATCGCCTGGGAGAGGATTGGAATTTCTGGTTGGTTAAATACCCCAGAATTCCTACCTCTCTTATGGCTTTGAAGTATAGCGTAGTGGATACAGCATGCAACTGCCACCTTGTTGGCCAGTGTTCGAGTCTCCTGGTGGGTTGAGTGTCTAAAAAGTTCTAAACTTCAGCTACTGGAATAGGGTAGTCTGTGCATTAAGCATTTGGCACTGAGTTTTCCCATATAACAGGAACCGATGAAAGAGCATCCGAGGTCCCACACTATCTCATCGCCTGGGAGAGGATTGGAATTTCTGGTTGGTTAAATACCCCAGAATTCCTACCTCTCTTATGGCTTTGAAGTATAGCGTAGTGGATACAGCATGCAACTGCCACCTTGTTGGCCAGTGTTCGAGTCTCCTGGTGGGTTGAGTGTCTAAAAAGTTCTAAACTTCAGCTACTGGAATAGGGTAGTCTGTGCATATATATATATATATATATATATATCGTACCTAGTAGCCAGATCGCACTTCTCAGCCTACTATGCAAGGCCAGATTTGCCTAATAAGCCAAGTTTTTCTGAATTAATTTATTTTCTCTAATTTTTTTCTTATGAAATGATAAAGCTACCCATTTCATTATGTATGATGTCAATTTTTTTGTATTGGAGTTCAAATTAACGTAGATATATGACCGAACCTAACCAACCCTACCTAACCTAACCTAAACTATCTTTATAGGTGAGGTTCGGTTAGGTAGCCGAAAAAGTTAGGTTAGGTTAGGTTAGGTAGGTTAGGTAGTCGAAAAACAATTAATTCATGAAAACTTGGCCTATTAGGCAAATCGGGCCTTGCATAGTAGGCTGACAAGTGCGTTCTGGCTACTAGGTACGACATATATATATATATATATATATATATATATATATATATATATATATATATATATATATATATATATATATATATATATATATATATATATATATATATATATATATATGTCGTACCTAGTAGCCAGAACTCACTTTTCAGCCTACTATGCAAGGCCCGATTTGCCTAATAAGCCACGTTTTCCTGAATTAATATATTTTCTCTAATTTTTTCTTATGAAATGATAAAGCTACCCATTTCATTATGTTTGAGGTCAATTTTTTTTATTGGAGTTAAAATTAACGTAGATATATGACCGAACCTAACCAACCCTACCTAACCTAACCTAACTTATCTTTATAAGTTAGGTTTGGTTAGGTAGCCGAAAAAGTTTGGTTAGGTTAGGTTAGGTAGGTTAGGTAGTCGAAAAACAATTAATTCATGAAAACTTGGCTTATTAGGCAAATCGGGCCTTGAATAGTAGGTTGAGAAGTACGTTCTGGCTACTAGGTACGACATATATATATATATATATATATATATATATATATATATATATATATATATATATATATATATATATATTGTATAGAAAACTTTCTATCACTTTTAGTGATGTGTTTTAGTGCTCCCTCCATCTCTCTTTGATGATTATATAAGTAACACTATATGCACCACACTATTGATATTTAACACTGATATTTA
>NW_025552890.1:0-20307 GCF_020424385.1 Procambarus clarkii | reverse complement strand
GGACACCTTTAGGCAGACCCAGCTCTTTCCGTGTACACTTTAGTCAGACCCACCTCTTCCCGTGGACACTTTAGTCAGACCCACCTCTTCCCATGGACACCTTTAGTCAGACCCACCTCTTCCCATGGACACTTTAGTCGGACCCACCGCTTCCCCTGGACACTTTAGTCAGACCCACCTCCTTCTACGAACACCTTTAGTCAGACCCACCTCTTCCTACGAACACCTTTAGTCAGACCCACCTCTTCCCGTAGACACTTTAGTCAGACCCACCTCTTCCCGTGGACACTTTAGTCAGACCCACCTCCTCCTACGAACACCTTTAGTCAGACCCACCTCTTCCTACGAACACCTTTAGTCAGACCCACCTCTTCCCGTGGACACTTTAGTCAGACCCACCTCTTCCCGTGGACACTTTAGTCAGACTCACCTCTTCCCGTGGACACTTTAGTCAGACCCACCTCTTCCCATGGACACCTTTAGTCAGACCCCCCTCTTCCCATGGACACCTTTAGGCAGACCCACCTCTTCCCGTGGACACTTTAGTCAGACCCACCTCTTCCCGTGGACACTTTAGTCAGACCCACCTCTTCCCATGGACACCTTTAGTCAGACCCACCTCTTCCCATGGACACTTTAGTCGGACCCACCGCTTCCCATGGACACTTTAGTCAGACCCACCTCCTCCTACGAACACCTTTAGTCAGACCCACCTCTTCCTACGAACACCTTTAGTCAGACCCACCTCTTCCCGTAGACACTTTAGTCAGACCCACCTCTTCCCGTGGACACTTTAGTCAGACCCAACTCTTCCCATGGACACCTTTAGTCAGTCTCATCTCTTCCCATGGACACCTTTAGTCAGTCCCACCTCTTCCCATGGACACCTTTAGTCAGACCCACCTCTTCCCATGGATACCTTTAGTCAGACCCACCTCTTCCCGTGGACACCTTTAGTCAGACCCACCTCTTCCCATGGGCAATTTAGTCAGTCCCACCTCTTTCTATGGACACATTTAATCAGACCCACCTCTTCCCATGGGCACCTTTAGTCAGACCCACCTCTTCCCATGGACACCTTTAGTCAGTCCCACCTCTTTCTATGGACACATTTAATCAGACCCACCTCTTCCCATGGACACTTTAGTCAGACCCACCTCTTCCCATGGACACTTTAGTCAGACCCACCTCTTCCCATGGACACCTTTAGTCATACCCACCTCTTCCCATGGACAATTTAGTCAGACCCACCTCTTCCCATGGGCACCTTTAGTCAGACTCACCTCTTCCCATGGGCACATTTAGTCAGACCCACCTCTTCCCATGGACACCTTTAGTCAGACCCACCTCTTCCAATGGACACCTTAAGTCAGACCCACCTCTTCCTATGGGCACCTCTAGTCAGACCCACCTCTTCCCATGGACACCTTTAGTCAGACCCACCTCTTCCTACGAACACCTTTAGTCAGACCAACCTCTTCCTACGAACACCTTTAGTCAGACCCACCTCTTCCTACGAACACCTTTAGTCAGACCCACCTCTTCCTACGAACACCTTTAGTCAGACCCACCTCTTCCCATGGACACCTTCAGTCAGACCCACCTCTTCCTACGAACACCTTTAGTCAGACCCACCTCTTCCTACGAACACCTTTAGTCAGACCCACCTCTTCCCATGGACACCTTTAGTCAGACCCACCTCTTCCCATGGACACCTTTAGTCACACCCACCTCTTTCCATGGACACCTTTAGTCAGACCCACCTCTTCCCATGGACACCTTTAGTCAGACCCACCTCTTCCCATGGACACCTTTAGTCAGACCCACCTCTTCCCATGGACACCTATAGTCAGACCCACCTCTTCCCATGGACACTTTAGTCAGACCTACCTCTTCCATTGGATACCTTTAGTCAGACCCATCTCTTCCCATGAACACCTTTAATCAGACCCACCTCTTCCCATGGAGACCTTTAGTCAGACCCACC
Organism: Procambarus clarkii; assembly: GCF_020424385.1. Lineage (NCBI taxonomy): Eukaryota > Metazoa > Arthropoda > Malacostraca > Decapoda > Cambaridae > Procambarus > Procambarus clarkii. The sequence goes on along the minus strand of NW_025552890.1, from coordinate 18,320 downwards.
TCTTCCCCAGGACACCTTTAGTCAGACCCACCTCTTCCCATGGATACTTTAGTCAGACCCACCTCTTCCCATGGACCTTTAGTCAGACCCACTTCTTCCCATGGACACCTTTAGTCAGACCCACCACTTCCCATGGACACCTTTAGTCAGTCCCACCTCTTCCCATGGACACCTTTAATCAGACCCACCTCTTCCCATGGACACCTTTAGTCAGACACACCTCTTCCCATGGACACCTTTAGTCAGACCCACCTCTTCCCATGGACTCCTTTAGTCAGACCCACCTCTTCCCATGGACACTTTAGTCGGACCCACCTCTTCCCATGGACACTTTAGTCAGACCCACCTCCTCCTACGAACACCTTTAGTCAGACCCACCTCTTCCTACGAACACCTTTAGTCAGACCCACCTCTTCCCGTGGACACTTTAGTCAGACCCACCTCTTCCCGTGGACACTTTAGTCAGACCCACCTCTTCCCGTGGACACTTTAGTCAGACCCACCTCTTCCCATGGACACCTTTAGTCAGACCCCCCTCTTCCAATGGACACCTTTAGTCAGTCTCACCTTTTCCCATGGACACCTTTAGTCAGTCCCACCTCTTCCCATGGATACCTTTAGTCAGACCCACCTCTTCCCGTGGACACCTTTAGTCAGACCCACCTCTTCCCATGGGCAATTTAGTCAGATCCACCTCTTCCCATGGACACTTTTGTCAGACCCACCTCTTCCCGTGGACACTTTAGTCAGACCCACCTCTTCACATAGACACCTTTAGTCAGTCCCACCTCTTCCCATGGACACTTTTAGTCAGACCCACCTCTTCCCATGGACACTTTTAGTCAGACCCACCTCTTCCCATGGACACCTTTAGTCAGACCCACCTCTTCCCATGAACACCTATAGTCAGACCCACCTCTTCGCATGGACACCTTTAGTCAGTCCCACCTCTCCCCATGGGCACCTTTAGTCAGACCCACCTCTTCCCATGGACACCTTTAGTCAGTCCCACCTCTTCCCATGGACACCTTTAGTCAGACCCACCTCTTCCCATGGACCTTTAGTCAGACCCACCTCTTCCCATGGACACCTTTACTCAGATCCACCTCTTCCTATGGACCTTTAGTCAGATCCACCTCTTCCCATGGGCACCTTTAGTCAGACCCACCTCTTCACATGGACCAATTTAGTCAGACCCACCTCTTCCCATTGACACCTTTAGTCAGACCCACTTCTTCCTATGGACCTATAGTCAGACCCACCTCTTCCCATGGACACCTTTAGTAAGTCCCACCTCTTTCCATGGACGCTTTTAGTCAGACCCACCCCTTCCCATGGACACCTTTAGTCAGACCCACCTCTTCCCATGGACACCTTTAGTCAGTCCCACCTTTTTCCATGAACACCTTTAGTCAGACCAACCTCTTCCCATGGGCACCTTTAGTCAGACCCACCTCTTCCCATGGACACCTTTAGTCAGTCCCACCTCTTTCTATGGACACATTTAATCAGACCCTACTCTTCCTGTAACACTGTAAAAGTGTTTGGGTTAGTTTATTTAAAATATATATAGAGTACACGAGTCACAGACAAGGATCTGAGAGGCGCCAGTTGTCTGCCTGAGATCTCACACCTCTAACCGTTAATGACCCCAAGTGACCTGAGGTCAGATCATGAGAATTTCACCTTGCTTCCGCTAAGCGTATAATTGGAGCCGGGTAGCCTTCAAACATGCCGACGTTTAAGGAGTGGCTTGGTAGTGCCGGAGGCTATCTACTTGTGGGCGGAGTTAGCTACTAGGTTCCCCAATATAAACTCGGAGAGCTATCGAGCATTAAGCAATAGGAGACCGGCCAGCGGAGCAGAGCAGAGGCCAGCCGTCGAGATAGGCCGTCACCAGACGGGGGGTGACGCTGCCTGAAAATTGCAGACCCCCCCCCTCTCTATTCAACTTAGACTCAGTCCTCGGTGAGTGAACATTAAGGTGACTTGTCGTGTTTTACAAGTGTTGTGTGACGATCAGGGGCAGTCAAGTTGTAGGGTTCTCGAATTCTTGGATGATGACTCACTTTGCATATTAAACTGGAACATTTTAATTGGATTGCTAAATTATGATACTTAATGTGAAATATAATTGTTGAATTTATCATTTAAATGGACTTTATTTTGTTCCCTAGAGATTTGAGTTGAGGTGAGAAAGCTTCTGTGGTTACTGGTTTCATGGTTTAGAATGAGTACATGATAAAGATGGGAACTACTAATAATGAACTCATGATAACATCCTTTGAGAATTTTGTGATACAGGCAAGTTCCATTCCTTGTCTTGTATGTAATGATCATTCCCATGGACACCTTTAGTCAGACCCACCTCTTCCATGGACACTTTAGTCAGACCCACCTCTTCCCATGGACACTTTAGTCAGACCCACCTCTTCCCATGGACACCTTTAGTCAGACCCACCTCTTCCCATGGACACTTTAGTCAGACCCACCTCTTCCCATGGACACCTTTAGTCAGACCCACCTCTTCCCATGGACACCTTTAGTCAGACCCACCTCTTCCCATGGACACCTTTAGTCAGACCCACCTCTTCCCATGGACACCTTTAGTCAGACCCACCTCTTCCCATGGACACCTTTAGTCAGACCCACCTCTTCCCATGGACACCTTTAGTCAGACCCACCTCTTCCCATGGACACCTTTAGTCAGACCCACCTCTTCCCATGGACACCTTTAGTCAGACCCACCTCTTCCCATGGACACCTTTAGTCAGACCCACCTCTTCCCATGGACACCTTTAGTCAGACCCACCTCTTCCCATGGACACCTTTAGTCAGACCCACCTCTTCCCATGGACACCTTTAGTCAGACCCACCTCTTCCCATGGACACCTTTAGTCAGACCCACCTCTTCCCATGGACACCTTTAGTCAGACCCACCTCTTCCCATGGACACCTTTAGTCAGACCCACCTCTTCCCATGGACACCTTAGTCAGACCCACCTCTTCCCATGGACACTTTAGTCAGACCCACCTCTTCCCATGGACACCTTTAGTCAGACCCACCTCTTCCCATGGACACCTTTAGTCAGACCCACCTCTTCCCATGGACACCTTTAGTCAGACCCACCTCTTCCCATGGACACCTTTAGTCAGACCCACCTCTTCCCATGGACACCTTTCAGTCAGACCCACCTCTTCCCATGGACACCTTTAGTCAGACCCACCTCTTCCCATGGACACCTTTAGTCAGACCCACCTCTTCCCATGGACACCTTTAGTCAGACCCACCTCTTCCCATGGACACCTTTAGTCAGACCCACCTCTTCCCATGGACACCTTTAGTCAGACCCACCTCTTCCCATGGACACCTTTAGTCAGACCCACCTCTTCCCATGGACACCTTTAGTCAGACCCACCTCTTCCCATGGACACCTTTAGTCAGACCCACCTCTTCCCATGGACACCTTTAGTCAGACCCACCTCTTCCCATGGACACCTTTAGTCAGACCCACCTCTTCCCATGGACACTTTAGTCAGACCCACCTCTTCCCATGGACACCTTTAGTCAGACCCACCTCTTCCCATGGACACCTTTACAGTTTAGTCAGACCCACCTCTTCCCATGGACACCTTTAGTCAGACCCACCTCTTCCCATGGACACCTTTAGTCAGACCCACCTCTTCCCATGGACACTTTAGTCAGACCCACCTCTTCCCATGGACACCTTTAGTCAGACCCACCTCTTCCCATGGACACCTTTAGTCAGACCCACCTCTTCCCATGGACACCTTTAGTCAGACCCACCTCTTCCCATGGACACTTTAGTCAGACCCACCTCTTCCCATGGACACCTTTAGTCAGACCCACCTCTTCCCATGGACACTTTAGTCAGACCCACCTCTTCCCATGGACACCTTTAGTCAGACCCACCTCTTCCCATGGACACCTTTAGTCAGACCCACCTCTTCCCATGGACACCTTTAGTCAGACCCACCTCTTCCCATGGACACCTTTAGTCAGACCACACTCTTCCCATGGACACCTTTAGTCAGACCCACCTCTTCCCATGGACACCTTTAGTCAGACCCACCTCTTCCCATGGACACCTTTAGTCAGACCCACCTCTTCCCATGGACACCTTTAGTCAGACCCACCTCTTCCCATGGACACCTTTAGTCAGACCCACCTCTTCCCATGGACACTTTAGTCAGACCCACCTCTTCCCATGGACACCTTTAGTCAGACCCACCTCTTCCCATGGACACCTTTAGTCAGACCCACCTCTTCCCATGGACACCTTTAGTCAGACCCACCTCTTCCCATGGACACTTTAGTCAGACCCACCTCTTCCCATGGACACCTTTAGTCAGACCCACCTCTTCCCATGGACACCTTTAGTCAGACCCACCTCTTCCCATGGACACCTTTAGTCAGACCCACCTCTTCCCATGGACACCTTTAGTCAGACCCACCTCTTCCCATGGACACCTTTAGTCAGACCCACCTCTTCCCATGGACACCTTTAGTCAGACCCACCTCTTCCCATGGACACCTTTAGTCAGACCCACCTCTTCCCATGGACACCTTTAGTCAGACCCACCTCTTCCCATGGACACCTTTAGTCAGACCCACCTCTTCCCATGGACACCTTTAGTCAGACCCACCTCTTCCCATGGACACCTTTAGTCAGACCCACCTCTTCCCATGGACACCTTTAGTCAGACCCACCTCTTCCCATGGACACCTTTAGTCAGACCCACCTCTTCCCATGGACACCTTTAGTCAGACCCACCTCTTCCCATGGACACCTTTAGTCAGACCCACCTCTTCCCATGGACACCTTAGTCAGTCAGACCCACCTCTTCCCATGGACACCTTTAGTCAGACCCACCTCTTCCCATGGACACCTTTAGTCAGACCCACCTCTTCCCATGGACACCTTTAGTCAGACCCACCTCTTCCCATGGACACCTTTAGTCAGACCCACCTCTTCCCATGGACACTTTAGTCAGACCCACCTCTTCCCATGGACACCTTTAGTCAGACCCACCTCTTCCCATGGACACTTTAGTCAGACCCACCTCTTCCCATGGACACCTTTAGTCAGACCCACCTCTTCCCATGGACACCTTTAGTCAGACCCACCTCTTCCCATGGACACCTTTAGTCAGACCCACCTCTTCCCATGGACACCTTTAGTCAGACCCACCTCTTCCCATGGACACCTTTAGTCAGACCCACCTCTTCCCATGGACACCTTTAGTCAGACCCACCTCTTCCCATGGACACCTTTAGTCAGACCCACCTCTTCCCATGGACACCTTTAGTCAGACCCACCTCTTCCCATGGACACCTTTAGTCAGACCCACCTCTTCCCATGGACACCTTTAGTCAGACCCACCTCTTCCCATGGACACCTTTAGTCAGACCCACCTCTTCCATGGACACTGTCAGACCCACCTCTTCCCATGGACACTTTAGTCAGACCCACCTCTTCCCATGGACACCTTTAGTCAGACCCACCTCTTCCCATGGACACCTTTAGTCAGACCCACCTCTTCCCATGGACACCTTTAGTCAGACCCACCTCTTCCCATGGACACCTTTAGTCAGACCCACCTCTTCCCATGGACACCTTTAGTCAGACCCACCTCTTCCCATGGACACCTTTAGTCAGACCCACCTCTTCCCATGGACACCTTTAGTCAGACCCACCTCTTCCCATGGACACCTTTAGTCAGACCCACCTCTTCCCATGGACACCTTTAGTCAGACCCACCTCTTCCCATGGACACCTTTAGTCAGACCCACCTCTTCCCATGGACACCTTTAGTCAGACCCACCTCTTCCCACCTGGACACCTTTAGTCAGACCCCCACCTCTTCCCATGGACACCTTTAGTCAGACCCACCTCTTCCCATGGACACCTTTAGTCAGACCCACCTCTTCCCATGGACACCTTTAGTCAGACCCACCTCTTCCCATGGACACCTTTAGTCAGACCCACCTCTTCCCATGGACACCTTTAGTCAGACCCACCTCTTCCCATGGACACCTTTAGTCAGACCCACCTCTTCCCATGGACACCTTTAGTCAGACCCACCTCTTCCCATGGACACCTTTAGTCAGACCCACCTCTTCCCATGGACACCTTTAGTCAGACCCACCTCTTCCCATGGACACCTTTAGTCAGACCCACCTCTTCCCATGGACACCTTTAGTCAGACCCTTCCTCTTCTTCCCATGGATGGACCCACTCTTCCCATAGTCAGACCCACCTCTTCCCATGGACACCTTTAGTCAGACCCACCTCTTCCCATGGACACCTTTAGTCAGACCCACCTCTTCCCATGGACACTTTAGTCAGACCCACCTCTTCCCATGGACACCTTTAGTCAGACCCACCTCTTCCCATGGACACCTTTAGTCAGACCCACCTCTTCCCATGGACACCTTTAGTCAGACCCACCTCTTCCCATGGACACCTTTAGTCAGACCCACCTCTTCCCATGGACACCTTTAGTCAGACCCACCTCTTCCCATGGACACCTTTAGTCAGACCCACCTCTTCCCATGGACACCTTTAGTCAGACCCACCTCTTCCCATGGACACCTTTAGTCAGACCCACCTCTTCCCATGGACACCTTTAGTCAGACCCACCTCTTCCCATGGACACCTTTAGTCAGACCCACCTCTTCCCATGGACACCTTTAGTCAGACCCACCTCTTCCCATGGACACCTTAGTCAGACCCACCTCAGACACCTTTAGTCAGACCTCTTCCCATGGACACCTTTAGTCAGACCCACCTCTTCCCATGGACACCTTTAGTCAGACCCACCTCTTCCCATGGACACCTTTAGTCAGACCCACCTCTTCCCATGGACACCTTTAGTCAGACCCACCTCTTCCCATGGACACCTTTAGTCAGACCCACCTCTTCCCATGGACACCTTTAGTCAGACCCACCTCTTCCCATGGACACTTTAGTCAGACCCACCTCTTCCCATGGACACCTTTAGTCAGAGTCAGACCACCTCTTCCCATGGACACCTTTAGTCAGACCCACCTCTTCCCATGGACACCTTTAGTCAGACCCACCTCTTCCCATGGACACCTTTAGTCAGACCCACCTCTTCCCATGGACACCTTTAGTCAGACCCACCTCTTCCCATGGACACCTTTAGTCAGACCCACCTCTTCCCATGGACACCTTTAGTCAGACCCACCTCTTCCCATGGACACCTTTAGTCAGACCCACCTCTTCCCATGGACACCTTTAGTCAGACCCACCTCTTCCCATGGACACCTTTAGTCAGACCCACCTCTTCCCATGGACACCTTTAGTCAGACCCACCTCTTCCCATGGACACCTTTAGTCAGACCCACCTCTTCCCATGGACACCTTTAGTCAGACCCACCTCTTCCCATGGACACCTTTAGTCAGACCCACCTCTTCCCATGGACACCTTTAGTCAGACCCACCTCTTCCCATGGACACTTTAGTCAGACCCACCTCTTCCCATGGACACCTTTAGTCAGACCCACCTCTTCCCATGGACACCTTTAGTCAGACCCACCTCTTCCCATGGACACCTTTAGTCAGACCCACCTCTTCCCATGGACCTTTAGTCAGACCCACCTCTTCCCATGGACACCTTTAGTCAGACCCACCTCTTCCCATGGACACCTTTAGTCAGACCCACCTCTTCCCATGGACACCTTTAGTCAGACCCACCTCTTCCCATGGACACCTTTAGTCAGACCCACCTCTTCCCATGGACACCTTTAGTCAGACCCACCTCTTCCCATGGACACCTTTAGTCAGACCCACCTCTTCCCATGGACACCTTTAGTCAGACCCACCTCTTCCCATGGACACCTTTAGTCAGACCCACCTTTAGTCAGACCCACCTCTTCCCATGGACACTTTAGTCAGACCCACCTCTTCCATGGACACTTTAGTCAGACCCACCTCTTTCCCATGGACACCTTTAGTCAGACCCACCTCTTCCCATGGACACCTTTAGTCAGACCCACCTCTTCCCATGGACACCTTTAGTCAGACCCACCTCTTCCCATGGACACCTTTAGTCAGACCCACCTCTTCCCATGGACACCTTAGTCAGACCCACCTCTTCCCATGGACACCTTTAGTCAGACCCACCTCTTCCCATGGACACCTTTAGTCAGACCCACCTCTTCCCATGGACACCTTTAGTCAGACCCACCTCTTCCCATGGACACCTTTAGTCAGACCCACCTCTTCCCATGGACACCTTTAGTCAGACCCACCTCTTCCCATGGACACCTTTAGTCAGACCCACCTCTTCCCATGGACACCTTTAGTCAGACCCACCTCTTCCCATGGACACCTTTAGTCAGACCCACCTCTTCCCATGGACACCTTTAGTCAGACCCACCTCTTCCCATGGACACCTTTAGTCAGACCCACCTCTTCCCATGGACACCTTTAGTCAGACCCACCTCTTCCCATGGACACCTTTAGTCAGACCCACCTCTTCCCATGGACACCTTTAGTCAGACCACCTCTTCCCATGGACACCTTAGTCAGACCACCTCTTCCCATGGACACCTTTAGTCAGACCCACCTCTTCCCATGGACACCTTTAGTCAGACCCACCTCTTCCCATGGACACCTTTAGTCAGACCCACCTCTTCCCATGGACACCTTTAGTCAGACCCACCTCTTCCCATGGACACCTTTAGTCAGACCCACCTCTTCCCATGGACACCTTTAGTCAGACCCACCTCTTCCCATGGACACCTTTAGTCAGACCCACCTCTTCCCATGGACACCTTTAGTCAGACCCACCTCTTCCCATGGACACCTTTAGTCAGACCCACCTCTTCCCATGGACACCTTTAGTCAGACCCACCTCTTCCCATGGACAGTCAGACCCACCTCTTCCCAGTCAGTCAGACCCACCTCTTCCCATGGACACCTTTAGTCAGACCCACCTCTTCCCATGGACACCTTTAGTCAGACCCACCTCTTCCCATGGACACCTTTAGTCAGACCCACCTCTTCCCATGGACACCTTTAGTCAGACCCACCTCTTCCCATGGACACCTTTAGTCAGACCCACCTCTTCCCATGGACACCTTTAGTCAGACCCACCTCTTCCCATGGACACCTTTAGTCAGACCCACCTCTTCCCATGGACACCTTTAGTCAGACCCACCTCTTCCCATGGACACCTTTAGTCAGACCCACCTCTTCCCATGGACACCTTTAGTCAGACCCACCTCTTCCCATGACACCTTTAGTCAGACACCTTTAGTCAGACCCACCTCTTCCCATGGACACCTTTAGTCAGACCCACCTCTTCCCATGGACACCTTTAGTCAGACCCACCTCTTCCCATGGACACCTTTAGTCAGACCCACCTCTTCCCATGGACACCTTTAGTCAGACCCACCTCTTCCCATGGACACCTTTAGTCAGACCCACCTCTTCCCATGGACACCTTTGTCAGACCCACCTCTTCCCATGGACACCTTTAGTCAGACCCACCTCTTCCCATCTTCCCATGGACACTCTTTAGTCAGACCTCTTCCACCTCTTCCCATGGACACCTTTAGTCAGACCCACCTCTTCCCATGGACACCTTTAGTCAGACCCACCTCTTCCCCATGGACCACCTTTAGTCAGACCCACCTCTTCCCATGGACACCTTTAGTCAGACCCTTCTCTTCCCATGGACACCTTTAGTCAGACCCACCTCTTCCCATGGACACCTTTAGTCAGACCCACCTCTTCCTTTAGTCAGACCATTCCCATGGACACCTTTAGTCAGACCCACCTCTTCCCATGGACACCTTTAGTCAGACCCACCTCTTCCCATGGACACCTTTAGTCAGACCCACCTCTTCCCATGGACACCTTTAGTCAGACCCACCTCTTCCCATGGACACCTTTAGTCAGACCCACCTCTTCCCATGGACACCTTTAGTCAGACCCACCTCTTCCCATGGACACCTTTAGTCAGACCCACCTCTTCCCATGGACACCTTTAGTCAGACCCACCTCTTCCCATGGACACCTTTAGTCAGACCCACCTCTTCCCATGGACACCTTTAGTCAGACCCACCTCTTCCCATGGACACCTTTAGTCAGACCCACCTCTTCCCATGGACACCTTTAGTCAGACCCACCTCTTCCCATGGACACCTTTAGTCAGACCCACCTCTTCCCATGGACACCTTTAGTCAGACCCACCTCTTCCCATGGACACCTTTAGTCAGACCCACCTCTTCCCATGGACACCTTTAGTCAGACCCACCTCTTCCCATGGACACCTTTAGTCAGACCCACCTCTTCCCATGGACACCTTTAGTCAGACCCACCTCTTCCCATGGACACCTTTAGTCAGACCCACCTCTTCCCATGGACACCTTTAGTCAGACCCACCTCTTCCCATGGACACCTTTAGTCAGACCCACCTCTTCCCATGGACACCTTTAGTCAGACCCACCTCTTCCCATGGACACCTTTAGTCAGACCCACCTCTTCCCATGGACACCTTTAGTCAGACCCACCTCTTCCCATGGACACCTTTAGTCAGACCCACCTCTTCCCATGGACACCTTTAGTCAGACCCACCTCTTCCCATGGACACCTTTAGTCAGACCCACCTCTTCCCATGGACACCTTTAGTCAGACCCACCTCTTCCCATGGACACCTTTAGTCAGACCCACCTCTTCCCATGGACACCTTTAGTCAGACCCACCTCTTCCCATGGACACCTTTAGTCAGACCCACCTCTTCCCATGGACACCTTTAGTCAGACCCACCTCTTCCCATGGACACCTTTAGTCAGACCCACCTCTTCCCATGGACACCTTTAGTCAGACCCACCTCTTCCCATGGACACCTTTAGTCAGACCCACCTCTTCCCATGGACACCTTTAGTCAGACCCACCTCTTCCCATGGACACCTTTAGTCAGACCCACCTCTTCCCATGGACACCTTTAGTCAGACCCACCTCTTCCCATGGACACCTTTAGTCAGACCCACCTCTTCCCATGGACACCTTTAGTCAGACCCACCTCTTCCCATGGACACCTTTAGTCAGACCCACCTCTTCCCATGGACACCTTTAGTCAGACCCACCTCTTCCCATGGACACCTTTAGTCAGACCCACCTCTTCCCATGGACACCTTTAGTCAGACCCACCTCTTCCCATGGACACCTTTAGTCAGACCCACCTCTTCCCATGGACACCTTTAGTCAGACCCACCTCTTCCCATGGACACCTTTAGTCAGACCCACCTCTTCCCATGGACACCTTTAGTCAGACCCACCTCTTCCCATGGACACCTTTAGTCAGACCCACCTCTTCCCATGGACACCTTTAGTCAGACCCACCTCTTCCCATGGACACCTTTAGTCAGACCCACCTCTTCCCATGGACACCTTTAGTCAGACCCACCTCTTCCCATGGACACCTTTAGTCAGACCCACCTCTTCCCATGGACACCTTTAGTCAGACCCACCTCTTCCCATGGACACCTTTAGTCAGACCCACCTCTTCCCATGGACACCTTTAGTCAGACCCACCTCTTCCCATGGACACCTTTAGTCAGACCCACCTCTTCCCATGGACACCTTTAGTCAGACCCACCTCTTCCCATGGACACCTTTAGTCAGACCCACCTCTTCCCATGGACACCTTTAGTCAGACCCACCTCTTCCCATGGACACCTTTAGTCAGACCCACCTCTTCCCATGGACACCTTTAGTCAGACCCACCTCTTCCCATGGACACCTTTAGTCAGACCCACCTCTTCCCATGGACACCTTTAGTCAGACCCACCTCTTCCCATGGACACCTTTAGTCAGACCCACCTCTTCCCATGGACACCTTTAGTCAGACCCACCTCTTCCCATGGACACCTTTAGTCAGACCCACCTCTTCCCATGGACACCTTTAGTCAGACCCACCTCTTCCCATGGACACCTTTAGTCAGACCCACCTCTTCCCATGGACACCTTTAGTCAGACCCACCTCTTCCCATGGACACCTTTAGTCAGACCCACCTCTTCCCATGGACACCTTTAGTCAGACCCACCTCTTCCCATGGACACCTTTAGTCAGACCCACCTCTTCCCATGGACACCTTTAGTCAGACCCACCTCTTCCCATGGACACCTTTAGTCAGACCCACCTCTTCCCATGGACACCTTTAGTCAGACCCACCTCTTCCCATGGACACCTTTAGTCAGACCCACCTCTTCCCATGGACACCTTTAGTCAGACCCACCTCTTCCCATGGACACTTTAGTCAGACCCACCTCTTCCCATGGACACCTTTAGTCAGACCCACCTCTTCCCATGACCCACACCTTTAGTCAGACCCACCTCTTCCCATGGACACCTTTAGTCAGACCCACCTCTTCCCATGGACACCTTTAGTCAGACCACCTCTTCCCATGGACACCTTTAGTCAGACCCACCTCTTCCCATGGACACCTTTAGTCAGACCCACCTCTTCCCATGGACACCTTTAGTCAGACCCACCTCTTCCCATGGACACCTTTAGTCAGACCCACCTCTTCCCATGGACACCTTTAGTCAGACCCACCTCTTCCCATGGACACCTTTAGTCAGACCCACCTCTTCCCATGGACACCTTTAGTCAGACCCACCTCTTCCCATGGACACCTTTAGTCAGACCCACCTCTTCCCATGGACACCTTTAGTCAGACCCACCTCTTCCCATGGACACCTTTAGTCAGACCCACCTCTTCCCATGGACACCTTTAGTCAGACCCACCTCTTCCCATGGACACCTTTAGTCAGACCCACCTCTTCCCATGGACACCTTTAGTCAGACCCACCTCTTCCCATGGACACCTTTAGTCAGACCCACCTCTTCCCATGGACACCTTTAGTCAGACCCACCTCTTCCCATGGACACCTTTAGTCAGACCCACCTCTTCCCATGGACACCTTTAGTCAGACCCACCTCTTCCCATGGACACCTTTAGTCAGACCCACCTCTTCCCATGGACACCTTTAGTCAGACCCACCTCTTCCCATGGACACCTTTAGTCAGACCCACCTCTTCCCATGGACACCTTTAGTCAGACCCACCTCTTCCCATGGACACTTTAGTCAGACCCACCTCTTCCCATGGACACCTTTAGTCAGACCCACCTCTTCCCATGGACACCTTTAGTCAGACCCACCTCTTCCCATGGACACCTTTAGTCAGACCCACCTCTTCCCATGGACACCTTTAGTCAGACCCACCTCTTCCCATGGACACCTTTAGTCAGACCCACCTCTTCCCATGGACACCTTTAGTCAGACCCACCTCTTCCCATGGACACCTTTAGTCAGACCCACCTCTTCCCATGGACACCTTTAGTCAGACCCACCTCTTCCCATGGACACCTTTAGTCAGACCCACCTCTTCCCATGGACACCTTTAGTCAGACCCACCTCTTCCCATGGACACCTTTAGTCAGACCCACCTCTTCCCATGGACACCTTTAGTCAGACCCACCTCTTCCCATGGACACCTTTAGTCAGACCCACCTCTTCCCATGGACACCTTTAGTCAGACCCACCTCTTCCCATGGACACCTTTAGTCAGACCCACCTCTTCCCATGGACACCTTTAGTCAGACCCACCTCTTCCCATGGACACCTTTAGTCAGACCCACCTCTTCCCATGGACACCTTTAGTCAGACCCACCTCTTCCCATGGACACCTTTAGTCAGACCCACCTCTTCCCAGTTTAGTCAGACCCACCTCTTCCCATGGACACCTTTAGTCAGACCCACCTCTTCCCATGGACACCTTTAGTCAGACCCACCTCTTCCATGGACACACCTTTAGTCAGACCCACCTCTTCCCATGGACACCTTTAGTCAGACCCACCTCTTCCCATGGACACCTTTAGTCAGACCCACCTCTTCCCATGGACACCTTTAGTCAGACCCACCTCTTCCCATGGACACCTTTAGTCAGACCCACCTCTTCCCATGGACACCTTTAGTCAGACCCACCTCTTTCCCATGGACACCTTTAGTCAGACCCACCTCTTCCCATGGACACCTTTAGTCAGACCCACCTCTTCCCATGGACACCTTTAGTCAGACCCACCTCTTCCCATGGACACCTTTAGTCAGACCCACCTCTTCCCATGGACACCTTTAGTCAGACCCACCTCTTCCCATGGACACCTTTAGTCAGACCCACCTCTTCCCATGGACACCTTTAGTCAGACCCACCTCTTCCCATGGACACCTTTAGTCAGACCCACCTCTTCCCATGGACACCTTTAGTCAGACCCACCTCTTCCCATGGACACCTTTAGTCAGACCCACCTCTTCCCATGGACACCTTTAGTCAGACCCACCTCTTCCCATGGACACCTTTAGTCAGACCCACCTCTTCCCATGGACACCTTTAGTCAGACCCACCTCTTCCCATGGACACCTTTAGTCAGACCCACCTCTTCCCATGGACACCTTTAGTCAGACCCACCTCTTCCCATGGACACCTTTAGTCAGACCCACCTCTTCCCATGGACACCTTTAGTCAGACCCACCTCTTCCCATGGACACCTTTAGTCAGACCCACCTCTTCCCATGGACACCTTTAGTCAGACCCACCTCTTCCCATGGACACCTTTAGTCAGACCCACCTCTTCCCATGGACACCTTTAGTCAGACCCACCTCTTCCCATGGACACCTTTAGTCAGACCCACCTCTTCCCATGGACACCTTTAGTCAGACCCACCTCTTCCCATGGACACCTTTAGTCAGACCCACCTCTTCCCATGGACACCTTTAGTCAGACCCACCTCTTCCCATGGACACCTTTAGTCAGACCCACCTCTTCCCATGGACACCTTTAGTCAGACCCACCTCTTCCCATGGACACCTTTAGTCAGACCCACCTCTTCCCATGGACACCTTTAGTCAGACCCACCTCTTCCCATGGACACCTTTAGTCAGACCACCTCACCTTTCCCATGGACACCTTTAGTCAGACCCACCTCTTCCCATGGACACCTTTAGTCAGACCCACCTCTTCCCATGGACACCTTTAGTCAGACCCACCTCTTCCCATGGACACCTTTAGTCAGACCCACCTCTTCCCATGGACACCTTTAGTCAGACCCACCTCTTCCCATGGACACCTTTAGTCAGACCCACCTCTTCCCATGGACACCTTTAGTCAGACCCACCTCTTCCCATGGACACCTTTAGTCAGACCCACCTCTTCCCATGGACACCTTTAGTCAGACCCACCTCTTCCCATGGACACCTTAGTCAGACCCACCTCTTCCCATGGACACCTTTAGTCAGACCCACCTCTTCCCATGGACACCTTTAGTCAGACCCACCTCTTCCCATGGACACCTTTAGTCAGACCCACCTCTTCCCATGGACCTTTAGTCAGACCCACCTCTTCCCATGGACACCTTTAGTCAGACCCACCTCTTCCCATGGACACCTTTAGTCAGACCCACCTCTTCCCATGGACACCTTTAGTCAGACCCACCTCTTCCCATGGACACCTTTAGTCAGACCCACCTCTTCCCATGGACATTTAGGACACCTTTCCCATGGAGTCAGACCCACCTCTTCCCATGGACACCTTTAGTCAGACCCACCTCTTCCCATGGACACCTTTAGTCAGACCCACCTCTTCCCATGGACACCTTTAGTCAGACCCACCTCTTCCCATGGACACCTTTAGTCAGACCCACCTCTTCCCATGGACACCTTTAGTCAGACCCACCTCTTCCCATGGACACCTTTAGTCAGACCCACCTCTTCCCATGGACACCTTTAGTCAGACCCACCTCTTCCCATGGACACCTTTAGTCAGACCCACCTCTTCCCATGGACACCTTTAGTCAGACCCACCTCTTCCCATGGACACCTTTAGTCAGACCCACCTCTTCCCATGGACACCTTTAGTCAGACCCACCTCTTCCCATGGACACCTTTAGTCAGACCCACCTCTTCCCATGGACACCTTTAGTCAGACCCACCTCTTCCCATGGACACCTTTAGTCAGACCCACCTCTTCCCATGGACACCTTTAGTCAGACCCACCTCTTCCCATGGACACCTTTAGTCAGACCCACCTCTTCCCATGGACACCTTTAGTCAGACCCACCTCTTCCCATGGACACCTTTAGTCAGACCCACCTCTTCCCATGGACACCTTTAGTCAGACCCACCTCTTCCCATGGACACCTTTAGTCAGACCCACCTCTTCCCATGGACACCTTTAGTCAGACCCACCTCTTCCCATGGACACCTTTAGTCAGACCCACCTCTTCCCATGGACACCTTTAGTCAGACCCACCTCTTCCCATGGACACCTTTAGTCAGACCCACCTCTTCCCATGGACACCTTTAGTCAGACCCACCTCTTCCCATGGACACCTTTAGTCAGACCCACCTCTTCCCATGGACACCTTTAGTCAGACCCACCTCTTCCCATGGACACCTTTAGTCAGACCCACCTCTTCCCATGGACACCTTTAGTCAGACCCACCTCTTCCCATGGACACCTTTAGTCAGACCCACCTCTTCCCATGGACACCTTTAGTCAGACCCACCTCTTCCCATGGACACCTTTAGTCAGACCCACCTCTTCCCATGGACACCTTTAGTCAGACCCACCTCTTCCCATGGACACCTTTAGTCAGACCCACCTCTTCCATGGACACCTTTCCCCATGGACACCTTTAGTCAGACCCACCTCTTCCCATGGACACCTTTAGTCAGACCCACCCTTCCCATGGACCTCTTCCCATGGACACCTTTAGTCAGACCCACCTCTTCCCATGGACACCTTTAGTCAGACCCACCTCTTCCCATGGACACCTTTAGTCAGACCCACCTCTTCCCATGGACACCTTTAGTCAGACCCACCTCTTCCCATGGACACCTTTAGTCAGACCCACCTCTTCCCATGGACACCTTTAGTCAGACCCACCTCTTCCCATGGACACCTTTAGTCAGACCCACCTCTTCCCATGGACACCTTTAGTCAGACCCACCTCTTCCCATGGACACTTTAGTCAGACCCACCTCTTCCCATGGACACCTTTAGTCAGACCCACCTCTTCCCATGGACACCTTTAGTCAGACCCACCTCTTCCCATGTCAGACCCACCTCTTCCCATGGAGTCAGACCCACCTCTTCCCATGGACACCTTTAGTCAGACCCACCTCTTCCCATGGACACCTTTAGTCAGACCCACCTCTTCCCATGGACACCTTTAGTCAGACCCACCTCTTCCCATGGACACCTTTAGTCAGACCCACCTCTTCCCATGGACACCTTTAGTCAGACCCACCTCTTCCCATGGACACCTTTAGTCAGACCCACCTCTTCCCATGGACACCTTTAGTCAGACCCACCTCTTCCCATGGACACCTTTAGTCAGACCCACCTCTTCCCATGGACCCACCTCTTCCCATGGACACCTTTAGTCAGACCCACCTCTTCCCATGGACACCTTTAGTCAGACCCACCTCTTCCCATGGACACCTTTAGTCAGACCCACCTCTTCCCATGGACACCTTTAGTCAGACCCACCTCTTCCCATGGACACCTTTAGTCAGACCCACCTCTTCCCATGGACACCTTTAGTCAGACCCACCTTTCCCATGGACACCTTTAGTCAGACCCACCTCTTCCCATGGACACCTTTAGTCAGACCCACCTCTTCCCATGGACACCTTTAGTCAGACCCACCTCTTCCCATGGACACCTTTAGTCAGACCCACCTCTTCTTTAGTCAGACCCACCTCTTCCCATGGACACCTTTAGTCAGACCCACCTCTTCCCATGGACACCTTCCCATTTAGTCAGACCCACCTCTTCCCATGGACACCTTTAGTCAGACCCACCTCTTCCCATGGACACCTTTAGTCAGACCCACCTCTTCCCATGGACACCTTTAGTCAGACCCACCTCTTCCCATGGACACCTTTAGTCAGACCCACCTCTTCCCATGGACACCTTTAGTCAGACCCACCTCTTCCCATGGACACCTTTAGTCAGACCCACCTCTTCCCATGTCAGACACCTTTAGTCAGACCCACCTCTTCCCATGGACACCTTTAGTCAGACCCACCTCTTCCCATGGACACCTTTAGTCAGACCCACCTCTTCCCATGGACACCTTTAGTCAGACCCACCTCTTCCCATGGACACCTTTAGTCAGACCCACCTCTTCCCATGGACACCTTTAGTCAGACCCACCTCTTCCCATGGACACCTTTAGTCAGACCCACCTCTTCC
>NW_025552889.1:0-26209 GCF_020424385.1 Procambarus clarkii | reverse complement strand
CCAAGGCCCAGCTCCAACAAGTGGCAAACCACTTTGGGATCAGGTTGAGGACGACTAAGGTAGCAGAGCGAAGGATAGAGATCATGGCACAGCTCACAGCTCGAGAGGAAGCGACGGGAGAGGAGCCATCTCAAGAGGAGCCGTCCCGAGGAGAGCCGTCGCAAGGTGAACCGTCCCGACTAGGGCCCCCCAAGCGCCTACCAGTGTGGAGAGCATTCACAGTGAACATGGGAGCAGTGGAAGGTCCAGCTGTAGTAAGAGGAGCCTGCAACTGGAAATAATGAAGATGCAACTGGAAGCCCAGCTGCAGCGAGAGGAGCGAGAAGCACGGACTGCAGCTGCAGCGAGAGGAGCGAGAAGCTCGGCTGCAGCGAGAAGAAGGAGAGAGACAACTGCGACTGGAGGAGATAAAGGCAAAGAAAGAAGTCGAATTGCGTCGCGTTGAACGTGGTCTGCCCTCACTACCTGCACGGCGGGATGACCTCAAGGTAAGGGAACGTGACTTACCTACGTTCGAACCACAAGAAGCTGAGGCGTTCTTCGAACACTTTGAACGGATAGCGACTCTGAAGGAGTGGCCGGAAGATGATTGGGCTGCTCTGGTCCAGGGCAGGTTGACTGGTGAGGCCCGGGAAGCCTATAACATGCTGGACCTAGAGGAGTGTACTAGTTATGACGCGATTAAGAATGCGGTTCTCCACTCATTCCGGCTGACTCCGGAGATGTACCGGAAGCGGTTCAGAGAGTGTACAAGAGCGTCGGGAAAGACTTACGCCGAGACCGCCAGGGATATGGAACGGAAATTCCTACGATGGTTGAAGGCGGAGGAAGCGGAGTCGGTGGATGATGTTAAACGACTGATAGTGATGGAGAAGTTCATGTCGGTGCTCCATCCAGAGTTGCGAGTAAGGGTGAGAGAAGCAGGTATTAAGGACCTGAAGGCTGCAGCGGATCGAGCCGACATGCTGGAGGAGGCACTACATATCAGGAGGGAGGGGCCGCCCAGACACTCGCCTTACCCCAGGTCGGGAGGGAACTTTAGGAGTTCAGGAGGAGCGAGGACGAGTGGGGACTCTCCCAAGAGTAGTGTGCCCGATGAAGTAACGTGGTTCAAGAGCTCAAGAGACGCGGGGAGGAAGCCCCAAGCTGTGAGCAATGGACCTAACTCGGGAGCGAGTGCTGCAGTCCCGGACACGACGACAGGGAGTCCAAGGAGGACCCAGGGGACGTCTGCAAGTGGTACCGCCAGAGTGACTAGCGAGTGGCCGCCCAGGGGAGGCAGCCGATGCTACAACTGTGGCGTGAGAGGACATTATGCCCGCGAGTGTGAGGAGCACCAAAGGAATGTAGGATTAATGTTGGAAGAGGAGAGAGTGTTTGTTCACACCCCATATTATAATGGACCCAACGTGAATGGTTGGGAAATGAAGTTGGGTGAACATCCCTTCGTTTTCGAGGCCAACGTGAAGTTTGGAAAGTCAGACCCAGTGGAGGTTGCCGTGCTTCGAGATACGGGTGCTGACATAAGTATGGTGACCAGGAGTATTCTCCCCAAGGAATTTAATGATTCACCTGTGGGAGTGGTGAGGATACGCAGTGTGGGGGAGGAATACAGGTTGCCACTTCACGAAGTACAGCTGATTGCCGACTGCGGAGTCGAGAAAGCTATAGTAGCTGTAGCCCCTAAGTTACCCCTAGAGCATGTACAGATGGTGCTGGGTAATGACCTCGGAGGAGGCAGGATACAACCCGATTGGGCCAAGAGTGCCTATGTTGCAAGCAGCGGTACAACCCTGCCGGGTGAGGTATCGGTCGTTCCAGATGATAGAGAGGAAGTCGACTTCGCCAGGGGAAACGTCGCCAGAGACGACGACAACGAGGGCGAGAGTGCAGAGAGGTCGTCGGAGGTAGTGGAAAACCCCGACGAAGCCCTCCGACTAAGCCTGATGATGCGTGTGGAGGAGTGGCGAGGAGCAGCTGTACAAACGCCTGGGGCGGTGAAGAGGCTGCAGACCGCACTCCCTCCATACAGAAACGTACTACAGTAGCCATGTGATGCTCCGCCTGGACTACAGTAGCCATGTGATGCCCCGCCTGGACTACAGTAGCCATGTGATGCTCCGCCTGGACTACAGTAGCCATGTAATGCCCTGCCTGGACTACAGTAGCCATGTGATGCTCCAGCCTGGACTACAGTAGCCATGTGATGCTCCGCCTGGACTACAGTAGCCATGTGATGCTCCACCTGGACTACAGTAGCCATGTGATGCTCCACCTGGACTACAGTAGCCATGTGATGCCCGCCTGGACTACAGTAGCCATGTGATGCTCCGCCTGGACTACAGTAGCCATGTGATGCTCCAGCCTGGACTACAGTAGCCATGTGATGCTCCATGTGATGCCATGCCTGGACTACAGTAGCCATGTGATGCTCCGCCTGGACTACAGTAGCCATGTGATGCTCCGCCTGGACTACAGTAGCCATGTGATGCCCCTACAGCCTGGACTACAGTAGCCATGTGATGCTCCGCCTGGACTACAGTAGCCATGTGATGCTCCGCCTGGACTACAGTAGCCATGTGATGCTCCGCCTGGACTACAGTAGCCATGTGATGCTCCGCCTGGACTACAGTAGCCATGTGATGCTCCGCCTGGACTACAGTAGCCATGTGATGCTCCGCCTGGACTACAGTAGCCATGTGATGCTGCCTGGACCAGTAGCCATGGACTACAGTAGCCATGTGATGCTCCTGGACCTGGACTACAGTAGCCATGTGATGCTCCGCCTGGACTACAGTAGCCATGTGATGCTCCGCCTGGACTACAGTAGCCATGTGATGCTCCACTACTGGACTACAGTAGCCATGTGATGCTCCGCCTGGACTACAGTAGCCATGTGATGCTCCCATGCCTGGACTACAGTAGCCATGTGATGCTCCGCCTGGACTACAGTAGCCATGTGATGCTCCGCCTGGACTACAGTAGCCATGTGATGCTCCGACTACAGTAGCCATGTGATGCTCCGCCTGGACTACAGTAGCCATGTGATGCTCCGCCTGGACTACAGTAGCCATGTGATGCTCCGCCTGGACTACAGTAGCCATGTGATGCTCCGCCTGGACTACAGGAGCCATGTGATGCTCCGCCTGGACTACAGTAGCCATGTGATGCTCCGCCTGGACTACAGTAGCCATGTGATGCCATGTGATGCCCGCCTGGACTACAGTAGCCATGTGATGCTCCTGCCTGGACTACAGTAGCCATGTGATGCCCTGCCTGGACTACAGTAGCCATGTGATGCTCCGCCTGGACTACAGTAGCCATGTGATGCTCCGCCTGGACTACAGTAGCCATGTGATGCTCCACCTGGACTACAGTAGCCATGTGATGCTCCACCTGGACTACAGTAGCCATGTGATGCTCCACCTGGACTACAGTAGCCATGTGATGCTCCACCTGGACTACAGTAGCCATGTGATGCTCCGCCTGGACTACAGTAGCCATGTGATGCTCCACCTGGACTACAGTAGCCATGTGATGCTCCGCCTGGACTACAGTAGCCATGTGATGCTCCGCCTGGACTACAGTAGCCATGTGATGCTCCGCCTGGACTACAGTAGCCATGTGATGCTCCGCCTGGACTACAGTAGCCATGTGATGCTCCGCCTGGACTACAGTAGCCATGTGATGCTCCGCCTGGACTACAGTAGCCATGTGATGCTCCGCCTGGACTACAGTAGCCATGTGATGCTCCGCCTGGACTACAGTAGCCATGTGATGCTCCGCCTGGACTACAGTAGCCATGTGATGCTCCGCCTGGACTACAGTAGCCATGTGATGCTCCGCCTGGACTACAGTAGCCATGTGATGCTCCAGTAGCCTGGACTACAGTAGCCATGTGATGCCCGCCTGGACTACAGTAGCCATGTGATGCTCCGCCTGGACTACAGTAGCCATGTGATGCTCCGCCTGGACTACAGTAGCCATGTGATGCTCCGCCTGGACTACAGTAGCCATGTGATGCCCCCTGCCTGGACTACAGTAGCCATGTGATGCTCCGCCTGGACTACAGTAGCCATGTGATGCTCCGCCTGGACTACAGTAGCCATGTGATGCTCCGCCTGGACTACAGTAGCCATGTGATGCTCCGCCTGGACTACAGTAGCCATGTGATGCTCCACCTGGACTACAGTGGACTACAGTAGCCATGTGATGCTCCGCCTGGACTACAGTAGCCATGTGATGCTCCGCCTGGACTACAGTAGCCATGTGATGCTCCGCCTGGACTACAGTAGCCATGTGATGCCTGGACTACAGTAGCCATGTGATGCCCCGGACTACAGTAGCCATGTGATGCTCCACCTGGACTACAGTAGCCATGTGATGCCCCGCCTGGACTACAGTAGCCATGTGATGCTCCCGCCTGGACTACAGTAGCCATGTGATGCTCCACCTGGACTACAGTAGCCATGTGATGCTCCACCTGGACTACAGTAGCCATGTGATGCTCCTGGACCTGGACTACAGTAGCCATGTGATGCTCCACCTGGACTACAGTAGCCATGTGATGCTCCGCCTGGACTACAGTAGCCATGTGATGCTCCGCCTGGACTACAGTAGCCATGTGATGCTCCACCTGGACTACAGTAGCCATGTGATGCTCCACCTGGACTACAGTAGCCATGTGATGCTCCACCTGGACTACAGTAGCCATGTGATGCTCCGCCTGGACTACAGTAGCCATGTGATGCTCCGCCTGGACTACAGTAGCCATGTGATGCTGGACTACAGTAGCCATGGACTACAGTAGCCATGTGATGCTCTGCCTAGACTACAGTAGCCATGTGATGCTCCGCCTGGACTACAGTAGCCATGTGATGCTCCGCCTGGACTACAGTAGCCATGTGATGCTCCGCCTGGACTACAGTAGCCATGTGATGCTCCACCTGGACTACAGTAGCCATGTGATGCTCCACCTGGACTACAGTAGCCATGTGATGCTACTACAGTAGCCATGTGATGCTCCGCCTGGACTACAGTAGCCATGTGATGCTCCTGCCTGGACTACAGTAGCCATGTGATGCTCCATCTGGACTACAGTAGCCATGTGATGCCATGCCTGGACTACAGTAGCCATGTGATGCCCGCCTGGACTACAGTAGCCATGTGATGCTCCGCCTGGACTACAGTAGCCATGTGATGCTCCGCCTGGACTACAGTAGCCATGTGATGCTCCGCCTGGACTACAGTAGCCATGTGATGCTCCACCTGGACTACAGTAGCCATGTGATGCTCCTGCCTGGACTACAGTAGCCATGTGATGCTCCGCCTGGACTACAGTAGCCATGTGATGCTCCGCCTGGACTACAGTAGCCATGTGATGCCCGCCTGGACTACAGTAGCCATGTGATGCTCCTGGACTACAGTAGCCATGTGATGCTCTGCCTGGACTACAGTAGCCATGTGATGCTCCGCCTGGACTACAGTAGCCATGTGATGCTCCACCTGGACTACAGTAGCCATGTGATGCCCCTGCCTGGACTACAGTAGCCATGTGATGCTCTGCCTGGACTACAGTAGCCATGTGATGCCCTGCCTGGACTACAGTAGCCATGTGATGCTCCGCCTGGACTACAGTAGCCATGTGATGCTCCCTGCCTGGACTACAGTAGCCATGTGATGCTCCGCCTGGACTACAGTAGCCATGTGATGCTCCGCCTGGACTACAGTAGCCATGTGATGCTCCGCCTGGACTACAGTAGCCATGTGATGCTCCGCCTGGACTACAGTAGCCATGTGATGCTCCGCCTGGACTACAGTAGCCATGTGATGCTCCGCCTGGACTACAGTAGCCATGTGATGCTCCGCCTGGACTACAGTAGCCATGTGATGCTCCGCCTGGACTACAGTAGCCATGTGATGCTCCGCCTGGACTACAGTAGCCATGTGATGCTCCCCTGGACTACAGTAGCCATGTGATGCTCCGCCTGGACTACAGTAGCCATGTGATGCTCCGCCTGGACTACAGTAGCCATGTGATGCTCCGCCTGGACTACAGTAGCCATGTGATGCTCCGCCTGGACTACAGTAGCCATGTGATGCTCCGCCTGGACTACAGTAGCCATGTGATGCTCCGCCTGGACTACAGTAGCCATGTGATGCTCCGCCTGGACTACAGTAGCCATGTGATGCTCCACCTGGACTACAGTAGCCATGTGATGCTCCGCCTGGACTACAGTAGCCATGTGATGCTCCGCCTGGACTACAGTAGCCATGTGATGCTCCACCTGGACTACAGTAGCCATGTGAAGCCCTGCCTGGACTACAGTAGCAATGTGATGCTCCACCTGGACTACAGTAGCCATGTGATGCTCCACCTGGACTACAGTAGCCATGTGATGCTGGACTACAGTAGCCATGTGATGCTCCACCTGGACTACAGTAGCCATGTGATGCTCCACCTGGACTACAGTAGCCATGTGATGCTCCACCTGGACTACAGTAGCCATGTGATGCTCCTCCTGGACTACAGTAGCCATGTGATGCTACTACAGTAGCCATGTGATGCTCCGCCTGGACTACAGTAGCCATGTGATGCTCCACCTGGACTACAGTAGCCATGTGATGCTCCGCCTGGACTACAGTAGCCATGTGATGCTCCGCCTGGACTACAGTAGCCATGTGATGCTCCACCTGGACTACAGTAGCCATGTGATGCTCCACCTGGACTACAGTAGCCATGTGATGCTCCGCCTGGACTACAGTAGCCATGTGATGCCCGCCTGGACTACAGTAGCCATGTGATGCTCTGCCTGGACTACAGTAGCCATGTGATGCCCTGCCTGGACTACAGTAGCCATGTGATGCCCCGCCTGGACTACAGTAGCCATGTGATGCCCCGCCTGGACTACAGTAGCCATGTGATGCTCCGCCTGGACTACAGTAGCCATGTGATGCTCCGCCTGGACTACAGTAGCCATGTGATGCTCCGCCTGGACTACAGTAGCCATGGACTACAGTAGCCATGTGATGCTCCACCTGGACTACAGTAGCCATGTGATGCTCCGCCTGGACTACAGTAGCCATGTGATGCTCCACCTGGACTACAGTAGCCATGTGATGCTCCACCTGGACTACAGTAGCCATGTGATGCTCCGCCTGGACTGTAGCCATGTGATGCTGGACTACAGTAGCCATGTGATGCTCCGCCTGGACTACAGTAGCCATGTGATGCTCCGCCTGGACTACAGTAGCCATGTGATGCACAGCCTGGACTACAGTAGCCATGTGATGCTCCGCCTGGACTACAGTAGCCATGTGATGCTCCGCCTGGACTACAGTAGCCATGTGATGCTCCGCCTGGACTACAGTAGCCATGTGATGCTCCGCCTGGACTACAGTAGCCATGTGATGCTCCGCCTGGACTACAGTAGCCATGTGATGCTCCGCCTGGACTACAGTAGCCATGTGATGCTCCGCCTGGACTACAGTAGCCATGTGATGCTCCGCCTGGACTACAGTAGCCATGTGATGCTCCGCCTGGACTACAGTAGCCATGTGATGCTCCACCTGGACTACACTACAGTAGCCATGTGATGCCCCGCCTGGACTACAGTAGCCATGTGATGCTCCGCCTGGACTACAGTAGCCATGTGATGCTCCGCCTGGACTACAGTAGCCATGTGATGCTCCGCCTGGACTACAGTAGCCATGTGATGCCCTGCCTGGACTACAGTAGCCATGTGATGCTCCCTGGACTATGCACTACAGTAGCCATGTGATGCTCCGCCTGGACTACAGTAGCCATGTGATGCTCCGCCTGGACTACAGTAGCCATGTGATGCTCCGCCTGGACTACAGTAGCCATGTGATGCTCCGCCTGGACTACAGTAGCCATGTGATGCTCCGCCTGGACTACAGTAGCCATGTGATGCTCCGCCTGGACTACAGTAGCCATGTGATGCTCCGCCTGGACTACAGTAGCCATGTGATGCTCCTACCTGGACTACAGTAGCCATGTGATGCTCCGCCTGGACTACAGTAGCCATGTGATGCTCCGCCTGGACTACAGTAGCCATGTGATGCTCCGCCTGGACTACAGTAGCCATGTGATGCTGACTACAGTAGCCATGTGATGCTCCGCCTGGACTACAGTAGCCATGTGATGCTCCGCCTGGACTACAGTAGCCATGTGATGCTCCGCCTGGACTACAGTAGCCATGTGATGCTCCGCCTGGACTACAGTAGCCATGTGATGCTCTACAGTAGCCATGTGATGCCTGGACTACAGTAGCCATGTGATGCTCCACCTGACTACAGTAGCCATGTGATGCTCCACCTGGACTACAGTAGCCATGTGATGCCCATGCCTGGACTACAGTAGCCATGTGATGCTCCGCCTGGACTACAGTAGCCATGTGATGCTCCACCTGGACTACAGTAGCCATGTGATGCTACAGTAGTAGCCATGTGATGCTCCGCCTGGACTACAGTAGCCATGTGATGCTACTACAGTAGCCATGTGATGCTCCGCCTGGACTACAGTAGCCATGTGATGCTGCCGCCAGTGGACTACAGTAGCCATGTGATGCTCCGCCTGGACTACAGTAGCCATGTGATGCTGTAGCCATGTGATGCTCCGCCTGGACTACAGTAGCCATGTGATGCTCTGGACTACAGTAGCCATGTGATGCTCCGCCTGGACTACAGTAGCCATGTGATGCTCCGCCTGGACTACAGTAGCCATGTGATGCTCCGCCTGGACTACAGTAGCCATGTGATGCACTACAGTAGCCATGTGATGCTCCGCCTGGACTACAGTAGCCATGTGATGCTCCACCTGCCTGGACTACAGTAGCCATGTGATGCTCCGCCTGGACTACAGTAGCCATGTGATGCTCCGCCTGGACTACAGTAGCCATGTGATGCTCCGCCTGGACTACAGTAGCCATGTGATGCTCCGCCTGGACTACAGTAGCCATGTGATGCTCCGCCTGGACTACAGCCTGGACTACAGTAGCCATGTGATGCTCCGCCTGGACTACAGTAGCCATGTGATGCCCACCTGGACTACAGTAGCCATGTGATGCTACTACAGTAGCCATGTGATGCTCCACCTGGACTACAGTAGCCATGTGATGCTCCACCTGGACTACAGTAGCCATGTGATGCTCCACCTGGACTACAGTAGCCATGTGATGCTCCACCTGGACTACAGTAGCCATGTGATGCCCTGCCTGGACTACAGTAGCCATGTGATGCTCCGCCTGGACTACAGTAGCCATGTGATGCTCCTGCCTGCCTGACTACAGTAGCCATGTGATGCTCCGCCTGGACTACAGTAGCCATGTGATGCTCCGCCTGGACTACAGTAGCCATGTGATGCTCCGCCTGGACTACAGTAGCCATGTGATGCTCCGCCTGGACTACAGTAGCCATGTGATGCTCCGCCTGGACTACAGTAGCCATGTGATGCTCCAGTAGCCTGGACTACAGTAGCCATGTGATGCTCCGCCTGGACTACAGTAGCCATGTGATGCTCCACCTGGACTACAGTAGCCATGTGATGCTCCGCCTGGACTACAGTAGCCATGTGATGCCCTGCCTGGACTACAGTAGCCATGTGATGCCCCGCCTGGACTACAGTAGCCATGTGATGCCCTGCCTGGACTACAGTAGCCATGTGATGCTCCGCCTGGACTACAGTAGCCATGTGATGCTCCAGCCTGGACTACAGTAGCCATGTGATGCTCCACCTGGACTACAGTAGCCTGGACCTGGACTACAGTAGCCATGTGATGCTCCGGACCTGGACTACAGTAGCCATGTGATGCTCCGCCTGGACTACAGTAGCCATGTGATGCTCCTGGACTACAGTAGCCATGTGACTACTACAGTAGCCATGTGATGCTACTACAGTAGCCATGTGACTACTACAGTAGCCATGTGATGCTCCGCCTGGACTACAGTAGCCATGTGATGCTCCGCCTGGACTACAGTAGCCATGTGATGCTCCGCCTGGACTACAGTAGCCATGTGATGCTCCACCTGGACTACAGTAGCCATGTGATGCTCCACCTGGACTACAGTAGCCATGTGATGCTCCACCTGGACTACAGTAGCCATGTGATGCTCCACCTGGACTACAGTAGCCATGTGATGCCACTACAGTAGCCATGTGATGCTCCGCCTGGACTACAGTAGCCATGTGATGCTCCGCCTGGACTACAGT
This sequence comes from Procambarus clarkii, assembly GCF_020424385.1. Taxonomy (NCBI): domain Eukaryota; kingdom Metazoa; phylum Arthropoda; class Malacostraca; order Decapoda; family Cambaridae; genus Procambarus; species Procambarus clarkii. Next base: position 15,978 of record NW_025552889.1, on the reverse strand, counting down.
AGCCATGTGATGCTCCGCCTGGACTACAGTAGCCATGTGATGCTCCGCCTGGACTACAGTAGCCATGTGATGCTGGACTACAGTAGCCTGTGACTACTACAGTAGCCATGTGATGCTCCGCCTGGACTACAGTAGCCATGTGATGCTCTGCCTGGACTACAGTAGCCATGTGATGCTCCGCCTGGACTACAGTAGCCATGTGATGCTCCGCCTGGACTACAGTAGCCATGTGATGCTCCGCCTGGACTACAGTAGCCATGTGATGCTCCGCCTGGACTACAGTAGCCATGTGATGCTCCGCCTGGACTACAGTAGCCATGTGATGCTCCGCCTGGACTACAGTAGCCATGTGATGCTCCATGGACTACAGTAGCCATGTGATGCTCCGCCTGGACTACAGTAGCCATGTGATGCTCCGCCTGGACTACAGTAGCCATGTGATGCTCCGCCTGGACTACAGTAGCCATGTGATGCTCCGCCTGGACTACAGTAGCCATGTGATGCCCCACCTGGACTACAGTAGCCATGTGATGCCTACTGCCTGGACTACAGTAGCCATGTGATGCTCCGCCTGGACTACAGTAGCCATGTGATGCTCCGCCTGGACTACAGTAGCCATGTGATGCTCCGCCTGGACTACAGTAGCCATGTGATGCTACCTGGACTACAGTAGCCATGTGATGCTCCACCTGGACTACAGTAGCCATGTGATGCTCCGCCTGGACTACAGTAGCCATGTGATGCTCCACCTGGACTACAGTAGCCATGTGATGCTCCACCTGGACTACAGTAGCCATGTGATGCTCCACCTGGACTACAGTAGCCATGTGATGCTACACCTGGACTACAGTAGCCATGTGATGCTCCACCTGGACTACAGTAGCCATGTGATGCTCTGCCTGGACTACAGTAGCCATGTAATGCCATGCCTAGACTACAGTAGCCATGTGATGCTCTGCCTGGACTACAGTAGCCATGTGATGCCCTGCCTGGACTACAGTAGCCATGTGATGCTCCTGCCTGGACTACAGTAGCCATGTGATGCTCCGCCTGGACTACAGTAGCCATGTGATGCTCCACCTGGACTACAGTAGCCATGTGATGCTCCACCTGGACTACAGTAGCCATGTGATGCTCCACCTGCCTGGACTACAGTAGCCATGTGATGCTCCGCCTGGACTACAGTAGCCATGTGATGCTCCGCCTGGACTACAGTAGCCATGTGATGCCCTGCCTGGACTACAGTAGCCATGTGATGCCCTGCCTGGACTACAGTAGCCTGTTGATGCCCGCCTGGACTACAGTAGCCATGTGATGCTCCGCCTGGACTACAGTAGCCATGTGATGCTCCGCCTGGACTACAGTAGCCATGTGATGCTCCGCCTGGACTACAGTAGCCATGTGATGCTCCGCCTGGACTACAGTAGCCATGTGATGCTACCCCTGGACTACAGTAGCCATGTGATGCTCCACCTGGACTACAGTAGCCATGTGATGCCCACCTGGACTACAGTAGCCATGTGATGCTCCACCTGGACTACAGTAGCCATGTGATGCTCCACCTGGACTACAGTAGCCATGTGATGCTCCACCTGGACTACAGTAGCCATGTGATGCCCCTACAGCCTGGACTACAGTAGCCATGTGATGCTCCGCCTGGACTACAGTAGCCATGTGATGCTCCGCCTGGACTACAGTAGCCATGTGATGCTCCGCCTGGACTACAGTAGCCATGTGATGCTCCGCCTGGACTACAGTAGCCATGTGATGCTCCGCCTGGACTACAGTAGCCATGTGATGCTCCGCCTGGACTACAGTAGCCATGTGATGCTCCGCCTGGACTACAGTAGCCATGTGATGCTCCACCTGGACTACAGTAGCCATGTGATGCTCCGCCTGGACTACAGTAGCCATGTGATGCTCCACCTGGACTACAGTAGCCATGTGATGCTCCGCCTGGACTACAGTAGCCATGTGATGCCCTGCCTGGACTACAGTAGCCATGTGATGCCCTGCCTGGACTACAGTAGCCATGGACTACAGTAGCCATGTGATGCCCTGCCTGGACTACAGTAGCCATGTGATGCTCCGCCTGGACTACAGTAGCCATGTGATGCTCCGCCTGGACTACAGTAGCCATGTGATGCTCCACCTGGACTACAGTAGCCATGTGATGCTCCACCTGGACTACAGTAGCCATGTGATGCTCCACCTGGACTACAGTAGCCATGTGATGCTCCACCTGGACTACAGTAGCCATGTGATGCTACTACAGTAGCCATGTGATGCTCCACCTGGACTGCCTGGACTACAGTAGCCATGTGATGCTCCGCCTGGACTACAGTAGCCATGTGATGCTCCGCCTGGACTACAGTAGCCATGTGATGCCCCTGGACTACAGTAGCCATGTGATGCTACTACAGTAGCCATGTGATGCTCCGCCTGGACTACAGTAGCCATGTGATGCTCCGCCTGGACTACAGTAGCCATGTGATGCTCCACCTGGACTACAGTAGCCATGTGATGCTCCACCTGGACTACAGTAGCCATGTGATGCTCCACCTGGACTACAGTAGCCATGTGATGCTCCCGCCTGGACTACAGTAGCCATGTGATGCTCCGCCTGGACTACAGTAGCCATGTGATGCTGCCTGGACTACAGTAGCCATGTGATGCCCTGTAGCCTGGACTACAGTAGCCATGTGATGCTCTACAGTAGCCATGGACTGGACTACAGTAGCCATGTGATGCTCCGCCTGGACTACAGTAGCCATGTGATGCTCCGCCTGGACTACAGTAGCCATGTGATGCTCCGCCTGGACTACAGTAGCCATGTGATGCTCCGCCTGGACTACAGTAGCCATGTGATGCTCCGCCTGGACTACAGTAGCCATGTGATGCTCCGCCTGGACTACAGTAGCCATGTGATGCTCCAGTGCCTGGACTACAGTAGCCATGTGATGCTCCACCTGGACTACAGTAGCCATGTGATGCTCCACCTGGACTACAGTAGCCATGTGATGCTCCGCCTGGACTACAGTAGCCATGTGATGCTCCACCTGGACTACAGTAGCCATGTGATGCTCTGCCTGGACTACAGTAGCCATGTGATGCTCCGCCTGGACTACAGTAGCCATGTGATGCTCCGCCTGGACTACAGTAGCCATGTGATGCTCCGCCTGGACTACAGTAGCCATGTGATGCTCCGCCTGGACTACAGTAGCCATGTGATGCTCCGCCTGGACTACAGTAGCCATGTGATGCTCCGCCTGGACTACAGTAGCCATGTGATGCTCCGCCTGGACTACAGTAGCCATGTGATGCTCCGCCTGGACTACAGTAGCCATGTGATGCTCCGCCTGGACTACAGTAGCCATGTGATGCTCCGCCTGGACTACAGTAGCCATGTGATGCTCCGCCTGGACTACAGTAGCCATGTGATGCTCCGCCTGGACTACAGTAGCCATGTGATGCTCCTGCCTGGACTACAGTAGCCATGTGATGCCCACTGGACTACAGCCTGGACTACAGTAGCCATGTGATGCTCCGCCTGGACCTGGACTACAGTAGCCATGTGATGCTCCGCCTGGACTACAGTAGCCATGTGATGCTCCGCCTGGACTACAGTAGCCATGTGATGCTCCACCTGGACTACAGTAGCCATGTGATGCTCCACCTGGACTACAGTAGCCATGTGATGCTCCACCTGGACTACAGTAGCCATGTGATGCTCCACCTGGACTACAGTAGCCATGTGATGCTCCACCTGGACTACAGTAGCCATGTGATGCTCCACCTGGACTACAGTAGCCATGTGATGCTCCCTGGACTACAGTAGCCATGTGATGCTCCACACTACAGTAGCCATGTGATGCTCCACCTGGACTACAGTAGCCATGTGATGCTCCTACAGTAGCCATGGACTACAGTAGCCATGTGATGCTCCACCTGGACTACAGTAGCCATGTGATGCTCCACCTGGACTACAGTAGCCATGTGATGCTCCACCTGGACTACAGTAGCCATGTGATGCAGTAGCCATGTGATGCTCCGCCTGGACTACAGTAGCCATGTGATGCTCCACCTGGACTACAGTAGCCATGTGATGCCATGCCTGGACTACAGTAGCCATGTGATGCTCTGCCTGGACTACAGTAGCCATGTGATGCCATGCCTGGACTACAGTAGCCATGTGATGCTCTGCCTGGACTACAGTAGCCATGTGATGCCATGCCTGGACTACAGTAGCCATGTGATGCCCTGCCTGGACTACAGTAGCCATGTGATGCTCTGCCTGGACTACAGTAGCCATGTGATGCTCTACAGTAGCCATGTGATGCTCCACCTGGACTACAGTAGCCATGTGATGCTCCACCTGGACTACAGTAGCCATGTGATGCTCCACCTGGACTACAGTAGCCATGTGATGCTCCACCTGGACTACAGTAGCCATGTGATGCTCCACCTGGACTACAGTAGCCATGTGATGCTCCGCCTGGACTACAGTGGACTACAGTAGCCATGTGATGCTCCGCCTGGACTACAGTAGCCATGTGATGCTCCGCCTGGACTACAGTAGCCATGTGATGCCCTGCCTGGACTACAGTAGCCATGTGATGCCCCTGGACTACAGTAGCCATGTGATGCTACTACAGTAGCCATGTGATGCTGGACCAGTAGCCATGTGATGCTGGACTACAGTAGCCATGTGATGCTCCGCCTGGACTACAGTAGCCATGTGATGCTCCACCTGGACTACAGTAGCCATGTGATGCTCCGCCCTGGACTACAGTAGCCATGTGATGCTCCACCTGGACTACAGTAGCCATGTGATGCTCCACCTGGACTACAGTAGCCATGTGATGCTCCGCCTGGACTACAGTAGCCATGTGATGCTCCACCTGGACTACAGTAGCCATGTGATGCTCCACCTGGACTACAGTAGCCATGTGATGCGATGCCTGGACTACAGTAGCCATGTGATGCCATGCCTGGACTACAGTAGCCATGTGATGCTCCGCCTGGACTACAGTAGCCATGTGATGCTCTGCCTGGACTACAGTAGCCATGTGATGCCATGCCTGGACTACAGTAGCCATGTGATGCTCTGCCTGGACTACAGTAGCCATGTGATGCTCCGCCTGGACTACAGTAGCCATGTGATGCTCCGCCTGGACTACAGTAGCCATGTGATGCTCCGCCTGGACTACAGTAGCCATGTGATGCTCCACCTGGACTACAGTAGCCATGTGATGCTCCGCCTGGACTACAGTAGCCATGTGATGCTCCGCCTGGACTACAGTAGCCATGTGATGCTCCGCCTGCTACAGTGGACTACAGTAGCCATGTGATGCCCTGCCTGGACTACAGTAGCCATGTGATGCCCTGCCTGGACTACAGTAGCCATGTGATGCTGCCTGGACTACAGTAGCCATGTGATGCTCCGCCTGGACTACAGTAGCCATGTGATGCTCCGCCTGGACTACAGTAGCCATGTGATGCTCCGCCTGGACTACAGTAGCCATGTGATGCTCCGCCTGGACTACAGTAGCCATGTGATGCTCCGCCTGGACTACAGTAGCCATGTGATGCTCCCCTGGACTACAGTAGCCATGTGATGCTCCCATGCCTGGACTACAGTAGCCATGTGATGCTCCACCTGCCTGGACTACAGTAGCCATGTGATGCTCCACCTGGACTACAGTAGCCATGTGATGCTCCACCTGGACTACAGTAGCCATGTGATGCTCCGCCTGGACTACAGTAGCCATGTGATGCTCCGCCTGGACTACAGTAGCCATGTGATGCTCCGCCTGGACTACAGTAGCCATGTGATGCTCCGCCTGGACTACAGTAGCCATGTGATGCTCCGCCTGGACTACAGTAGCCATGTGATGCTCCGCCTGGACTACAGTAGCCATGTGATGCTCCGCCTGGACTACAGTAGCCATGTGATGCTCCGCCTGGACTACAGTAGCCATGTGATGCTCCGCCTGGACTACAGTAGCCATGTGATGCTCCGCCTGGACTACAGTAGCCATGTGATGCTCCGCCTGGACTACAGTAGCCATGTGATGCTCCGCCTGGACTACAGTAGCCATGTGATGCTCCGCCTGGACTACAGTAGCCATGTGATGCTCCGCCTGGACTACAGTAGCCATGTGATGCCCCGCCTGGACTACAGTAGCCATGTGATGCCCTGCCTGGACTACAGTAGCCATGTGATGCTCCGCCTGGACTACAGTAGCCATGTGATGCTCCAGTAGCCTGGACTACAGTAGCCATGTGATGCTCCACCTGGACTACAGTAGCCATGTGATGCTCCAGTAGCCATGTGATGCTACCTGGACTACAGTAGCCATGTGATGCTCCATGGACTACAGTAGCCATGAGATGCTCCACCTGGACTACAGTAGCCATGTGATGCTCCACCTGGACTACAGTAGCCATGTGATGCTCCGCCTGGACTACAGTAGCCATGTGATGCCATGCCTGGACTACAGTAGCCATGTGATGCTCCGCCTGGACTACAGTAGCCATGTGATGCTCCGCCTGGACTACAGTAGCCATGTGATGCTCCACCTGGACTACAGTAGCCATGTGATGCTCCACCTGGACTACAGTAGCCATGTGATGCTCCGCCTGGACTACAGTAGCCATGTGATGCTCCACCTGGACTACAGTAGCCATGTGATGCTCCACCTGGACTACAGTAGCCATGTGATGCTCCGCCTGGACTACAGTAGCCATGTGATGCTCCGCCTGGACTACAGTAGCCATGTGATGCTCCACCTGGACTACAGTAGCCATGTGATGCCTGGACTACAGTAGCCATGTGATGCTCCCTGGACCTGGACTACAGTAGCCATGTGATGCTCCAGTAGCCTGGACTACAGTAGCCATGTGATGCTCCACCTGGACTACAGTAGCCATGTGATGCTCCACCTGCCTGGACTACAGTAGCCATGTGATGCTCCACCTGGACTACAGTAGCCATGTGATGCTCCGCCTGGACTACAGTAGCCATGTGATGCTCCACCTGGACTACAGTAGCCATGTGATGCCATGCCTGGACTACAGTAGCCATGTGATGCTGCCTGGACTACAGTAGCCATGTGATGCTCCGCCTGGACTACAGTAGCCATGTGATGCTGCCTGGACTACAGTAGCCATGTGATGCTGGACTACAGTAGCCATGTGATGCCATGCCTGGACTACAGTAGCCATGTGATGCTCTGCCTGGACTACAGTAGCCATGTGATGCTACAGTAGCCATGTGATGCTCCGCCTGGACTACAGTAGCCATGTGATGCTCCCTGCCTGGACTACAGTAGCCATGTGATGCTCTGCCTGGACTACAGTAGCCATGTGATGCTCATGCCTGGACTACAGTAGCCATGTGATGCTCTGCCTGGACTACAGTAGCCATGTGATGCTCAGTGCCTGGACTACAGTAGCCATGTGATGCTCCGCCTGGACTACAGTAGCCATGTGATGCTCCACCTGGACTACAGTAGCCATGTGATGCTCCACCTGGACTACAGTAGCCATGTGATGCTCCACCTGGACTACAGTAGCCATGTGATGCTCCACCTGGACTACAGTAGCCATGTGATGCTCCGGACTACAGTAGCCATGTGACTACTACAGTAGCCATGTTATGCTCCGCCTGGACTACAGTAGCCATGTGATGCCCTGCCTGGACTACAGTAGCCATGTGATGCCCTGCCTGGACTACAGTAGCCATGTGATGCCCTGCCTGGACTACAGTAGCCATGTGATGCTCCGCCTGGACTACAGTAGCCATGTGATGCTCCGCCTGGACTACAGTAGCCATGTGATGCTCCACCTGGACTACAGTAGCCATGTGATGCTCCACCTGGACTACAGTAGCCATGTGATGCTCCGCCTGGACTACAGTAGCCATGTGATGCTCCACCTGGACTACAGTAGCCATGTGATGCTCCACCTGGACTACAGTAGCCATGTGATGCTCCACCTGGACTACAGTAGCCATGTGATGCCATGCCTGGACTACAGTAGCCATGTGATGCTCCGCCTGGACTACAGTAGCCATGTGATGCTCTGCCTGGACTACAGTAGCCATGTGATGCCATGCCTGGACTACAGTAGCCATGTGATGCTCTGCCTGGACTACAGTAGCCATGTGATGCCCTGCCTGGACTACAGTAGCCATGTGATGCTCTGCCTGGACTACAGTAGCCATGTGATGCTCCGCCTGGACTACAGTAGCCATGTGATGCTCCACCTGGACTACAGTAGCCATGTGATGCTCCACCTGGACTACAGTAGCCATGTGATGCTCCGCCTGGACTACAGTAGCCATGTGATGCTCCGCCTGGACTACAGTAGCCATGTGATGCTCCGCCTGGACTACAGTAGCCTGGACTACAGTAGCCATGTGATGCCCTGCCTGGACTACAGTAGCCATGTGATGCCCGCCTGGACTACAGTAGCCATGTGATGCCCCGCCTGGACTACAGTAGCCATGTGATGCTCCGCCTGGACTACAGTAGCCATGTGATGCTCCGCCTGGACTACAGTAGCCATGTGATGCTCCGCCTGGACTACAGTAGCCATGTGATGCTCCACCTGGACTACAGTAGCCATGTGATGCTCCACCTGGACTACAGTAGCCATGTGATGCCCACCTGGACTACAGTAGCCATGTGATGCTCCACCTGGACTACAGTAGCCATGTGATGCTCCACCTGGACTACAGTAGCCATGTGATGCTCCACCTGGACTACAGTAGCCATGTGATGCTCCGCCTGGACTACAGTAGCCATGTGATGCTCCTGGACTACAGTAGCCTGGACTACAGTAGCCATGTGATGCTCCGCCTGGACTACAGTAGCCATGTGATGCTCCGCCTGGACTACAGTAGCCATGTGATGCTCCGCCTGGACTACAGTAGCCATGTGACTACAGTAGCCATGTGATGCTCCGCCTGGACTACAGTAGCCATGTGATGCTCCGCCTGGACTACAGTAGCCATGTGATGCTCCACCTGGACTACAGTAGCCATGTGATGCTCCACCTGGACTACAGTAGCCATGTGATGCTCCGCCTGGACTACAGTAGCCATGTGATGCTCCACCTGGACTACAGTAGCCATGCCTGGACTACAGTAGCCATGTGATGCTCCGCCTGGACTACAGTAGCCATGTGTGATGCTCCGCCTGCCTGGACTACAGTAGCCATGTGATGCCCTAGCCATGTGATGCTCCCTGGACCTGGACTACAGTAGCCATGTGATGCTCTGCCTGGACTACAGTAGCCATGTGATGCTCCGCCTGGACTACAGTAGCCATGTGATGCTCCACCTGGACTACAGTAGCCATGTGATGCTCCACCTGGACTACAGTAGCCATGTGATGCTCCACCTGGACTACAGTAGCCATGTGATGCTCCACCTGGACTACAGTAGCCATGTGATGCTCCACCTGGACTACAGTAGCCATGTGATGCACTGCCTGGACTACAGTAGCCATGTGATGCTCTGCCTGGACTACAGTAGCCATGTGATGCGATGCCTGGACTACAGTAGCCATGTGATGCTCTGCCTGGACTACAGTAGCCATGTGATGCTCTGCCTGGACTACAGTAGCCATGTGATGCCCTGCCTGGACTACAGTAGCCATGTGATGCTCCGCCTGGACTACAGTAGCCATGTGATGCTCCACCTGGACTACAGTAGCCATGTGATGCTCCACCTGGACTACAGTAGCCATGTGATGCTCCGCCTGGACTACAGTAGCCATGTGATGCTCCGCCTGGACTACAGTAGCCATGTGATGCTCCGCCTGGACTACAGTAGCCATGTGATGCTCCGCCTGGACTACAGTAGCCATGTGATGCCCGCCTGGACTACAGTAGCCATGTGATGCTACTACAGTAGCCATGTGATGCCCGCCTGGACTACAGTAGCCATGTGATGCTCCGCCTGGACTACAGTAGCCATGTGATGCTCCGCCTGGACTACAGTAGCCATGTGATGCTCCGCCTGGACTACAGTAGCCATGTGATGCTCCGCCTGGACTACAGTAGCCATGTGATGCTCCGCCTGGACTACAGTAGCCATGTGATGCTCCGCCTGGACTACAGTAGCCATGTGATGCCCGCCTGGACTACAGTAGCCATGTGATGCCATGCCTGGACTACAGTAGCCATGTGATGCTCTACAGTAGCCATGCCCTGGACTACAGTAGCCATGTGATGCTCCACCTGGACTACAGTAGCCATGTGATGCTCTGCCTGGACTACAGTAGCCATGTGATGCTCCACCTGGACTACAGTAGCCATGTGATGCTCCGCCTGGACTACAGTAGCCATGTGATGCTCCGCCTGGACTACAGTAGCCATGTGATGCTCCGCCTGGACTACAGTAGCCATGTGATGCTCCGCCTGGACTACAGTAGCCATGTGATGCTCCGCCTGGACTACAGTAGCCATGTGATGCTCCGTAGCCTGGACTACTACAGTAGCCATGTGATGCTCCGCCTGGACTACAGTAGCCATGTGATGCTCCGCCTGGACTACAGTAGCCATGTGATGCTCCACCTGGACTACAGTAGCCATGGACTACAGTAGCCATGTGATGCTCCGCCTGGACTACAGTAGCCATGTGATGCTCCACCTGGACTACAGTAGCCATGTGATGCTCCGCCTGGACTACAGTAGCCATGTGATGCCCTGCCTGGACTACAGTAGCCATGTGATGCCCTGCCTGGACTACAGTAGCCATGTGATGCTCCGCCTGGACTACAGTAGCCATGTGATGCTCCGCCTGGACTACAGTAGCCATGTGATGCCCTGCCTGGACTACAGTAGCCATGTGATGCTGCGCCTGGACTACTGTAGCCATGTGATGCTCCACCTGGACTACAGTAGCCATGTGATGCCCCGCCTGGACTACAGTAGCCATGTTATGCTCCGCCTTGACTACAGTAGCCATGTGATGCTCCGCCTGGACTACAGTAGCCATGTGATGCTGTAGCCATGTGATGCTCCGCCTGGACTACCTGGACTACAGTAGCCATGTGATGCTGGACTACAGTAGCCATGTGATGCTCCGCCTGGACTACAGTAGCCATGTGATGCTCCGCCTGGACTACAGTAGCCATGTGATGCTCCCTGCCTGGACTACAGTAGCCATGTGATGCTCCACCTGGACTACAGTAGCCATGTGATGCTCCACCTGGACTACAGTACAGCCATGTGATGCTCCACCTGGACTACAGTAGCCATGTGATGCTCCACCTGGACTACAGTAGCCATGTGATGCTCCGCCTGGACTACAGTAGCCATGTGATGCTACAGTAGCCATGCTCTGGACTACAGTAGCCATGTGACTACAGTAGCCATGTGATGCTCCGCCTGGACTACAGTAGCCATGTGATGCTCCGCCTGGACTACAGTAGCCATGTGATGCTCCGCCTGGACTACAGTAGCCATGTGATGCTCCGCCTGGACTACAGTAGCCATGTGATGCTCCGCCTGGACTACAGTAGCCATGTGATGCTCCGCCTGGACTACAGTAGCCATGTGATGCCATGCCTGGACTACAGTAGCCATGTGATGCCATGCCTGGACTACAGTAGCCATGTGATGCTCCGCCTGGACTACAGTAGCCATGTGATGCCATGCCTGGACTACAGTAGCCATGTGATGCTCCGCCTGGACTACAGTAGCCATGTGATGCTCCGCCTGGACTACAGTAGCCATGTGATGCTCCACCTGGACCTGCCATGTGATGCTACAGTAGCCATGGACTACAGTAGCCATGTGATGCCATGCCTGGACTACAGCAGCCATGTGATGCTCCACCTGGACTACAGTAGCCATGTGATGCTCCGCCTGGACTACAGTAGCCAGTGATGCTCCGCCTGGACTACAGTAGCCATGTGATGCTCCACCTGGACTACAGTAGCCATGTGATGCTCCGCCTGGACTACAGTAGCCATGTGATGCTCCGCCTGGACTACAGTAGCCATGTGATGCCCTGCCTGGACTACAGTAGCCATGTGATGCTATGCTCTGCCTGGACTACAGTAGCCATGTGATGCTCCGCCTGGACTACAGTAGCCATGTGATGCTCCCTGGACTACAGTAGCCATGTGATGCCTGGACTACAGTAGCCATGTGATGCTCCATGTGATGCCTGGACTACAGTAGCCATGTGATGCTCCACCTGGACTACAGTAGCCATGTGATGCTCCGCCTGGACTACAGTAGCCATGTGATGCTCCACCTGGACTACAGTAGCCATGTGATGCTCCACCTGCCTGGACTACAGTAGCCATGTGATGCCCACCTGGACTACAGTAGCCATGTGATGCCATGCCTGGACTACAGTAGCCATGTGATGCCCTGCCTGGACTACAGTAGCCATGTGATGCTCCACCTAGCCATGTGATGCTACTACAGTAGCCATGTGATGCTCCGCCTGGACTACAGTAGCCATGTGATGCTCCGCCTGGACTACAGTAGCCATGTGATGCTCCGCCTGGACTACAGTAGCCATGTGATGCTCCGCCTGGACTACAGTGGACTACAGTAGCCATGTGATGCTCCGCCTGGACTACAGTAGCCATGTGATGCTCCACCTGGACTACAGTAGCCATGTGATGCCCGCCTGGACTGTAGATGTGATGCTCCGCCTGGACTACAGTAGCCATGTGATGCTCCGCCTGGACTACAGTAGCCATGTGACTACTACAGTAGCCATGTGATGCCTGCCTGGACCTGGACTACAGTAGCCATGTGATGCCCGCCTGGACTACAGTAGCCATGTGATGCTCCGCCTGGACTACAGTAGCCATGTGATGCTCCGCCTGGACTACAGTAGCCATGTGATGCTCCGCCTGGACTACAGTAGCCATGTGATGCTCCGCCTGGACTAGCCATGATGCTACACAGTAGCCATGTGATGCTCCGCCTGGACTACAGTAGCCATGTGATGCTCCTGGACCTGGACTACACTACAGTAGCCATGTGATGCTCCACCTGGACTACAGTAGCCATGTGATGCTCCGCCTGGACTACAGTAGCCATGTGATGCTCCGCCTGGACTACAGTAGCCATGTGATGCTCCACCTGGACTACAGTAGCCATGTGATGCCCGCCTGGACTACAGTAGCCATGTGATGCTCCGCCTGGACTACAGTAGCCATGTGATGCTCCGCCTGGACTACAGTAGCCATGTGATGCTCCGCCTGGACTACAGTAGCCATGTGATGCTCCGCCTGGACTACAGTAGCCATGTGATGCTCCGCCTGGACTACAGTAGCCATGTGATGCTCCGCCTGGACTACAGTAGCCATGTGATGCTCCGCCTGGACTACAGTAGCCATGTGATGCTCCACCTGGACTACAGTAGCCATGTGATGCTCCACCTGGACTACAGTAGCCATGTGATGCTCCGCCTGGACTACAGTAGCCATGTGATGCTCCACCTGGACTACAGTAGCCATGTGATGCTCCGCCTGGACTACAGTAGCCATGTGATGCCCCTGCCTGGACTACAGTAGCCATGTGATGCTCCGCCTGGACTACAGTAGCCATGTGATGCTCTGCCTGGACTACAGTAGCCATGTGATGCTCCGCCTGGACTACAGTAGCCATGTGATGCTCCGCCTGGACTACAGTAGCCATGTGATGCTCCACCTGGACTACAGTAGCCATGTGATGCTCCACCTGGACTACAGTAGCCATGTGATGCTCCTCCACCTGGACTACAGTAGCCATGTGATGCTCCACCTGGACTACAGTAGCCATGTGATGCTCCACCTGGACTACAGTATGCCATGTGATGCTACTACAGTAGCCATGTGATGCCATGTAGCCATGTGATGCTGTGCCTGGACTACAGTAGCCATGTGATGCTCTGCCTGGACTACAGTAGCCATGTGATGCTACAGTAGCCATGCCTGGACTACAGTAGCCATGTGATGCTCTGCCTGGACTACAGTAGCCATGTGATGCTCCGCCTGGACTACAGTAGCCATGTGATGCTCCACCTGGACTACAGTAGCCATGTGATGCTCCACCTGGACTACAGTAGCCATGTGATGCTCCGCCTGGACTACAGTAGCCATGTGATGCTCCGCCTGGACTACAGTAGCCATGTGATGCTCCCATGCCTGGACTACAGTAGCCATGTGATGCCCTGGACTACAGTAGCCATGGACTACACAGTAGCCATGTGATGCCCGCCTGGACTACAGTAGCCATGTGATGCCCGCCTGGACTACAGTAGCCATGTGATGCTCCGCCTGGACTACAGTAGCCATGTGATGCTACTACAGTAGCCATGTGATGCTCCGCCTGGACTACAGTAGCCATGTGATGCTGCCTGGACTACAGTAGCCATGTGATGCTCCGCCTGGACTACAGTAGCCATGTGATGCCCGCCTGGACTACAGTAGCCATGTGATGCTCCGCCTGGACTACAGTAGCCATGTGATGCTCCACCTGGACTACAGTAGCCATGTGATGCTCCACCTGGACTACAGTAGCCATGTGATGCCCCGCCTGGACTACAGTAGCCATGTGATGCTCCACCTGGACTACAGTAGCCATGTGATGCCCTGGACTACAGTGGACTACAGTAGCCATGTGATGCTCCGCCTGGACTACAGTAGCCATGTGATGCTCCGCCTGGACTACAGTAGCCATGTGATGCTCCGCCTGGACTACAGTAGCCATGTGATGCTCCGCCTGCCAGTGGACTACAGTAGCCATGTGATGCTCCGCCTGGACTACAGTAGCCATGTGATGCTCCACCTGGACTACAGTAGCCATGTGATGCTCCGCCTGGACTACAGTAGCCATGTGATGCTCAGTGCCTGGACTACAGTAGCCATGTGATGCTCGACAGCTGGTCTGCTCTCAAGAATTGGAGGCTCTGCAAGCCTTGTCCAGTAGCCATGTGATGCCTGGACTACAGTAGCCATAGCAGAGAAGTGCCCAAACTTGGAAAATAGTCGGCGACGACGCTGGGCGGCGCCGCTGGCTGGACGTTGAGGTCTGGAAGGTGGGCGAGCAAGCTAGCTGTGACTGGGGTCACATCCACTGAGAATCTTGGAAGGACGACACAGTGCCTAGGACAAGGAGCGACGCCCTGTGGGAGAGGCGAGTGTGGGGAAAAATAGTGATT
This sequence comes from Procambarus clarkii, assembly GCF_020424385.1. Lineage (NCBI taxonomy): Eukaryota > Metazoa > Arthropoda > Malacostraca > Decapoda > Cambaridae > Procambarus > Procambarus clarkii. The sequence continues at coordinate 797 of NW_025552889.1, read as the reverse complement.
AGCTCAGCGCCCATCGATGAACCAGGATTGGGGCAGCTGAACCTCAGGGATTGGAACGGCGACGACGCGAAGGCTTCACGACACCTGAGGACCTGTGGAACGCCCTGGATCGTCGAGGATCGACCCAAGGAAGCGTGGGACCATCACACCATCGAGGGACAGGCGTCGTGAGCCAGGAGTGTAAGGTAGATCATTTTTCCCTCCCATTACCCCTTGTATGAGTAGGCTAGTTAGGCCACAATATTTATTGGTGTATGTGGCAGCAAGACGTTATTGCTTTAATAGTAGAATAGGCTGCAATGCAGCTTGTGTCCAGGACTGTCAGAGAGGACAGTGTGTACGGATGACAGGACAGTGAAGAAGAGGTGCCGACGTGGTGAAGAGGCCCTCCTGTGAGAGTGTGAGACTCCTGTCTTCCTGCCCAGTTGAAGGAGAGTTGGAGGTCGTGGAAGAAGAGGCTGACGATCTCCAGACTCATCATCCATATTCCATATTCATGTATTACTTGTGATTGTGTGTGTGTGTTCATGTAATTTGCGTCAGTAAATCCACACATTTTATTACTGTGTTTGAGTGTGCCTCCATTTGTGATATTTCTCTATGAGCATACATTTCTGGCTCTCTATGAGCATACATTTCTGGCTACAAACGATATATGATACACCCACTGAACTGCATTGCTGGGGTGCAGATATAATAACCCAGCTGGCGACCTTGCTAAGAGGAAGATAGAGAAGACAGGCGGGAAAGGAGTTCCTGCAACCTTTTTTGTCTGGCAGGCAAGACTCAGGGAGGTT
>NW_025552885.1:47500-74818 GCF_020424385.1 Procambarus clarkii | reverse complement strand
TTGTCCCGCACAAGTCATTCCCCAGGATCACTTGAACTCCTGGAACAGGCATGTCGGGGCACACTCCCAACATCAACTCTGCCGACACATATTCCGACCATAGCTGGACAGTACAAACGGACATGTCACTTTCAGACAATAACCCATATACTTTCATCTTCCCACTGCCAGCTAACCGTCGATCATTCCCAATCAGGCTTCTTGCAATCAAGCTCTGATTAGCTCCAGTATCTCTTAAGATACCAACTTCTACCTCAGGTTGGCCTCCTATACTGATCCAACATTTGCTCATGAACGGCCTATACCTCTCGTTCACTAAGTTTGATCTCTGTGGTTTGTCTTGGAACACATTGGCATATTTACCTCGGGGGTCACACATGGCCAGGGTCACAACTCTCTTGCCCTGCCGACAATCTCGCATCACGTGACCCAATCCGTTACAATTGTAACACCTCACCTGGGAGAAACCTCTCCTATACGAACCAGAGTGGCTCTGACTTTGTCCACTCGCATGAGAGTTCCTAGGGCCAGGCACACTACCTGCACTCTGTGGGGCTATACTGGACTCTTGATTTCCCGGTTCACGATGAGTTTCTCGCTTAGCTCCTCCATCTTCACTTTCAGACGAAGTGCGCGACCTGCTCTTTTGAGTTTTAGAGTACTCACGTTTATCTGCCCATTTATCAAAATTCTTCTCACCCCAGACTCTTCTGGATCTCTCATAATTTCTTCCTCCCCAGACTCCACTGGATCTGCCATTGCTGCGTCTCGCCTCGCTTCTCACTCTGTTCTCCCTTAAGCTCTTGTATGCTTCGGTAACCATATCCGCCCTATCTGCGGCATCTTTCACCTCCTTTATCCCTGCTTCTTGGATCTTGAACTTTATTTCGGGATGCATCATCTCCAAGAACTTCTCCATGACCATCAGTTGCTTCAGGTCAGCGTAAGATCCAACTCCAGCAGCCTCAATCCACTTCTGGAATCGTCTTTCCAGATCTCTTGCCGTCTCAGCAAAGATACATGCTCCAACTTTGATCATCTCTCTGAATCGCTTCCTATAAGCTTCTGGGGTTAACTGAAACGAGCGCAATATGCTGCTCTTTACTGTGGCATAATCCTGGCACTCTTCCAGTGACAATTGGGTGTATGCCTCCCTGGCTGCACCGGACAATCTTAACTGGACCAGCTGGGCCCATTCGTCCTGTGGCCACTCCTTGATGCTGGCTACTTTTTCAAAGTGCTCGAAGAAGCTCTCTGCCTCTTCGGGAACAAACAAGGGAATGTCCTTCTCCCTAACCCTAACATCTGGTGAGTGTGATACCGGGGTGGTGCCCTCTGGCAACCCATGTTCAATCCTTTGTTCAGCCAAGGTTCTGTTCGCTTCTATCTGCATTTGTTTTGTTTTCTCTTTTTCTTTTTAGACTTGGGCTTTTTCTTTTTAGACTTGGGCTTTTTCTTTTTCGACCTGGGCTTTTTCTTTTTCGACCTGGGCTTTTTCTTTCTCCACCTCTAGTCTTACTTTCTCTTTCCCTATCTCCAGTCTGGCTTTCTCTTTTTCTACTTCCAGCCTGGTTTTCTCTTTTATCTGGAGTTCTAATTTCATCTTTTCCAGCTGGAACTGTCTCTCCTTGTCCTCACGCTGCATCTGGAGCTCTAACTGGAATCTCTCCAAGCTCCTATTTCGGCTACTCCTGCTACTGCGGCTACTCTTGGTGCTCCTACTCGATCCCTGGGATTTCACTTCATCCTGCCCATCATCCTCCTTTCCACTTTCAGTTCCTTTCTGGGCTCCTTGCTCTGCCGCTTCATTTTTGGCTCTTAACTGCCTCAGGATCTCATCCTTCATCCCAGCTACTTTAGATGCTCTCAACCTAATGCCACATTTTTCTGCTATTTGTTTCAATTGATCCCTCGTGCAACCTTCCAAGTTCTCAGGCTTGCCTGACTCCACAAATGCTTGCACCTTATCCATCTTGTCCTGTGAGTCTTCCCAAGAGAGAGAGAGTATACACCTGCGGTCACACAGTGTATCTATTTCAACAAGTGGTGTACCAATCCACTCTTGGACAGGGTGTGGGTGTGTCAGTTCACTCTCCCAGAAATAGGCCCCCACTTTATTATAGTTTGTGTGTTGGTGGTGTGGTCGTCGTTGATCCTTCTCTATGGACAACCCAACCCACAACTCGGTAGAGTGTTTATACCTCACTAGGAGATCACCCTTGGCGCTTCTGGCTCTTGGAGAGGGGCTCAACGTCACACGTTTAGGGGATGCGGCTCCAACACTTAGCCTCGTTGTCACGTGCACACACCCACTCGAGCCGCTGTGACTCCCCACTCTCTCCTTATCAGATATGATCTCCTCAATCCCCTATGACTTACTAGTATTACCTTCTACCCTGTCCACAGCAGTGGTTCTTGGTTCTTTCTCTCTCTCTCTCCTTCTGTACTATTTCATGGGAAGCCTCACTAGGACAAGGTCAAATACCAGCAAATTTGAATACATTTACTGGACAGAGCACATACACAATACATATACACAAAAATTAATAATGAATCCTATACTCTATACTATTACAATCAGGTTGCACTCCAACATCATCAGAACTCTATCATCAGCTTATCAAGTGGTATCCTATCTCCTGGTTCACCACCTGATACTATCAACCTCCTCAAGTTGATCAAGTCTACATATACTGTTGCACCATCAGCAAGAGAATATATATATATATATATGTATTTATAAATGTGTACAAAGAAAATCAGCATGTGAATGCAATAACATATATCAGTATAAATGTTCCTTAATACACAACAATGATCAATCGATCACTCTATCAGTCCTAGAACACATACATCTGTAGGTAATCCAGCCTACGACTGTAACTCTAAACTTCAGTATAAAACACTCCTTGACATAAGAATGCCAACAATCACTCACCTCTCACTGCGCCTCGCACGCTATTGACAACCAAACACTATCAACTCCCTACAAGTAATCCACCAGAACTTCCCTTCCACCTCTGGAAGTTCACTACCCTGATATCTTTAGGTTCTTCCGGGCTTCACTACCAGGATCCTCTGCAGCTCCTCCAGGCTGCTTACATGAAGTTTCTTTGAGCAACTACGGTGCTTCACCCTTCTGCTAGGGTCCTCCACAGCTCTCTTGGCTGCTACACCATATGAAGTTTCCTCGAGCAACTATGGTGCTTCACCACCTCTACAGAAGCATGTGACACTCCTCTTCAATACTTCTCCTCACAGCTCGAGGTCCTCTGCTCCACTACCTTGAAGTCTCATCAACTACTTCATCTGAGCTGGCTTCGAAGTTCTCAGCAACTTCTACCCCAAAGACAAACCTGCAACCCATCGACACTCCAATAAAATGTTTCCCCTCTAACACATAAACAAAAATAATCACACAATATGTTTGCCTCAAACCTCTATCTGTCTTCTACATACAGTGAGAGTGGACTCCCCCGTTTTGGGCGGGTCCATACTCCACCTCGACCCGTGGGCCTCACTCACTCTGGGAGGGGCCTTCGCCGTCGGGAGCTCTCAGTCACCTGCCAGAGCTCAGAGGGGACGGACATCGCTCCGTGTTCCTCCCTCTCCACTCTCTTATTTTAGGCTTTCTGCCTTATCAAAACATGTCTAACATATAAATAAACATCGCTACTGTCGCTGGGCACACGACCAACTACAAGCAATCACTATGAACTGGTTTAAATCGTGCTTACCACAGATTGTCTAGTCGAGGGCGCTCCTCCCTCTGAAGAAGCTTGGTCAGGGCGCTGCCACGGCCCACAATAATGCCTCTGGGCGGTTTAATAAACAATCCTCGTCGCCCACACATCCCCAGCTCGATTCCACAGCTGGTACATCTGCACACTTCTCTTCTCTTCGAGATATATCACAAGGGGTTCCCTTCTGACTGGAGCTCAACGGAGCGCGGCTTTCCCCTTGCGATGTCTGGCCTCAAGTGAGGTCAAAGTGCTCCAGAAGCGAGCCTCACGCCTCCAGCAAAATGTCCACATCTCCTAGCCAGTCATTTATCTGTTTTCTTCTTCACTGCCCATAATCTTAAATCGTTATTTATATCCAAGCAACTATTTTACATATGGGTTATCACCTCAATATTTGCTAGACCTTCTAATCAGGTCAGGCTTAATGAATAACTTTCAAGGAGCGAGACTCGTTTCTCCTGCAGGCTGAGATCATAACAGATAGGGAGGTATCCCATGTAGTATGATAGCTAGGTATCACACATAGTGTGATAGCAAGGTATCACACATAGTGTGATAGCAAGGTATCCCAAATTACCTGAGAATGTAACCTCCTAGATACATTAGACCAGAAACGAACTCGTCTGACCCAAGCAGGACTCGTATGACCCCATCATAACTCGTGTGACCCCAGCATGACTCGCCAGACCCCATCATGACTCGCCAGACCACAGCATGACTCGTGTGACCTCAGCATAACTCGCCTGACTCCAGTATGACTCGTCTGACCCCAGCATGACTCGTCTGACCCCAGCATGACTCGTTTGACCTCAGCATGACTCGCCTGACCCCAGCGTATTCGCCTGACCCCAGCATTACTCTTCTGAACCCAGCATGACTTGTCTAGCTGATCCCAGGATGACTCGTCTGACCCCCAGCATGACTCGTTTCACCACAGAATGTTACGTCTGATCCCAGCATGACTTGTGGGAAATTTATACCCACCATATCTAATTATCATCTAAGAAATGTATAATTTCTGCATCATATTTATATCATATCTAAATTGTATCAAAATCATATCAAATCATAACAAAATCATATTAGAATCCTTATAGATTCATTATACAGCTTGATCCTAGATGACAATGCCACTATGATCCCATATGCCATTGGGCCCTCTAGATGCCTACGTGACTTTGTGCATGATCTCTCAAGGATCCAGAAGCTTCTAGAAGGATTTCTTAATTAAAAAACTATTGTAACATTAATTGCTTCTGGTAGAGATTAAAAATCGAATCCTTAATAAGAATCAGTGGTACTATCAAGTACTACTTATAATCTTTAAATCCTATATCTAATTATATTATAATCACATCTTATCTCAATCATAAGTCTAGACTGTAAAAATAATCAGTCAATATTCATAGAAGGCTACTGTGCTCAGGGAGCATGGGGGGGGGGTGATGACTGGGAGAGAAGTGCCCACCACACCCCGCAGCACTTCGCGTTTGTTTACAACTGAGTGAACAGTGACGGATCCTTAGTGAACATTATTTAGCTCAGAACGTCTTATCTAATTACCTTTATCACCAGCGAATACTCTCTAGAACTGGGGGAGTACCTGGACAATATATCTACAAAGTAAAATCCCTAGAACATTTATATCTATAAGTGTAGAGTGGAGCACGCAGTGACTTGGCTCCACCTTCACCATCAACCCTCATCTTTTGCAATGCAGTTAAAGAAAAATCACGTAGCAATGCTACTAATACAATCTACAGCAACACTGTGATATAAAATAGCATGCCTAAACTCGTGACAAGAGAGTTATAAGTCTGGCACAATGTCAAACAGGCACACCGGCATTCAGAGAAGTATATTGAGGTTATTTTGATATATGATTGGCCAATTGTATGCTTGTGTGAATTTAATATTCTATAAGTCTGTCTGTCGGTTATAAAGTGAGGCAACGCCTCATATCTCAGTAAGTTTATTTATAAAGTAGAGCAGCAGTAGAATCTTATCCAAGCACTAGACTTCATGAGTGTCCATTGTGCCAAAAAAAGATTCAACCGCAATAAGTAAATAAAACCTCATAGGTGTCCATGGTGTTGGAAGTGATTCAGTCAAGCTGACTTTACCTAATCATATAAATTTAATATAAATGCATTGCATATATACTTGAATATATAAATTAAGTTAACAATTGCTTGCTTAGTTATTTTTTAGGTTATCATATAAGTTCATTTAATTGAATAATTTCTAGTACTTAGTTAACAGGACTTAGACTACATTTAAAGTCATTTATTATACCTTTACAATTTAAATTGTTGTTTATAGTATAAGAACATATTGGCTGTTAATAGTCATGGTGCTAGGCTAGACTATGTATGTTTAAATCCCTGATTTAAACAGAGCCAGTGTTCATTCATATAACTGAATTTATCAAATCTTATCCTTGTATAAAATACAAGCTGATGTGAGAATCCCTGTCTACAGGTGGACTAGAACTGCTATTAACTAATTCATTCACCCCACCTGTCCCTTACAGCCCACAATCTGTCATTAGGAAAAGAGGAGCTAGGTTTTACAACCCTAGCTAGAGATTTTAGTTGAATTAATTTGCAGACAGTAATTTTTTAATTTAGTTCAGTACAATTCCCTGATAGTCTCCTCTAATATCAATCCCAGCAGGTTTTTCCCACATTTTTGGTTCTTCGAACCTAGATATTTATGGTCTTTTAAACCTAGATAGTCTAGAAACTAGATTATATTTCAATGTCAAATAAATAAGAAACTTCTTGATTTTGCATTGGAATAATTTTTACATACTCTAGCCTAACAGCCAATATTTATCATAGCTATATATCTAAGTAAACAAATAGTTTGCAGTGGCTTAAGCCACCATATCCATTAACTAGTAAGCATTCATAGCATACTAACACTTTGACGCACCCGGTACCCGCGAAAAACTCTGCGCATTGTGCTCGCGGTGTTTTTTCTCATGAACGTAAACACCAAACAGTGTGTAATCTTTTCACTCTTCTGACACCAATTCTCGATCTACGTATTTCCTTTTGGTATCAATGTGTTGGCAATAAAATTCTCTACAAGATCATATGTATAAAATGTAACCAAAACATTAGCTATTCCACCACGAAATAAATAAAAAAGTAGATCACTCGCCGTCTCGCCGTACGACCAAACAGCTACAAAATGTTCATACTCTTTTGTTTGTTGTCAGCTCCACATTAGTCCTACATCGTTAAAGTTTATAACACTGAACTCGCAATAAAATTCTCTACACAGACATATGCATATAAATGTAGAATCATGATCGCGGCCAACACAAGAGTGTGTAAAGTGGGTGATTACCCTCGTTGTGTCACCAACTCAATAGTCTCTCCTCTAAGTTACAATACAATGCCGTTTTCTCAAATAGGCACTATGCCTATTAGAGAAAACGGAAATTTAATGGCAAACATATTCATACAAACCCCAAGTCGATCGAGTAGTATATACCCACTATAACACGGACCGTAAATGTACGACGCGACCCCACAAGCGCTTAAATAAACCGCCCGTACATCCAAGTGTAGGGGGGCAGAAAAGTGCTAATATTGTTCTGTGTTAAGAAACCACAGTGCTTATGTATATCAATATCAGTGTCACAGACACTGCAACTTAATCATAAATACCATTAACTATCTCACTTGTGGTAACATTACATACATATTTAAGTGTATTATCTAGCATTATCTCAAATCAACTGATTTTCAGAGCTGCTCATTACATAATATCCTTAAAAGTGTTATCATCACTGTAAGAGTATTTCATTACAATCTGACCATAATCAACTGTATCAAACCCTATTTCAGGTAAAACCAGTAGGCATTCTACTGTATTTTATCAAAAAATTATTAGGGTAACAGATCTTGTAATGACTTTGCAAAAATAGTGCCCTTTACTATTTTTAAAAAATTATTACATGATTTACCAACTTGGCCCATTCCGGTCACAAACCAAATTATTACAGTACTTTTGATAATTGAACACCTGCTACAACCTGATTCCAGGGAAATGAAGGACGATCTTTGGAATCATTACCTAAGTAGACAGGAAAGCTCATTTATCAAAACACATTAACATTAAACATATTTATCAGAAAAAAAGAAAATATCTCAGAATCTCCGAAACTCGGAAAAAGTCAAAATGGCTGACAGTATTCCACCAGCAGCTGAAACAGGAAATAGGAGGACACTTAATGGTCTACAAAATCACCTAACTCAACTGATTGACAAATGTCAAAAGTTGGCTAGACAACCATCTCCTGATTTAATAATTCTGAATACCAGAGTAAAAGCAACTGTTGATAAGTATGAACAAATCAAATGCCATGCAGAGATTTATCTAACAGAAATGACTACTGCAGATTTATCCCGAAGGGAACGTGAGGAAATCGTTGCTGAAATGACAATGTGTGAAGATCAAATCCAAGATCAACTTGATCCTTTAATCAAACAAATATCTCAAGCAGGAACCCAATCCAATGTGAGCTCATCCACTCAGCAGAGCAATGCAACTATCACACATATAGCAGCAGAGCTCCCAAAGGTACATTTACCATATTTTGAGGGCAAGGATGAAGACGATTGGGATACCTTTTGGAGAGCCATTGATTCTATAATAAACTCCAAGGCTTCTCTCAAAAAGGCAACAAAGTTTCAATATTTGTAAGGGCAGCTACGGGGAGAGGCAAGGCAGGTCATTGCTAATTTGTCATTAACAGATGATGATTATGACCATGCCCTACAGTTGTTACAAGATAACTATCTTAATCCAAGAATATAGTCTTGATCACCTAATCTCATGCTTTCACTGGAGTGAAAGCAGCCTCAGAAAATCTGAAGGCAATCAAGCATCTCAAAGAGACTTAATAGAAAAGGCAAAGCCGAGAAAATAAAAAGCAAAATGCTTCATCACATCATGAATAATGTAGATACACATTATTACAGATAAAATTCATCATTTAAGGAAATCCTTGGAGGAGTACAAGTGTTACATGCTTGTATGACCTACTTGTATGTAATTGCTTACCAACAAGTTTTACATACTTGTAACAACATCTTATCACAAAGTCAAATCTTTGATGGACTTCGAGCTTACGTACAAAGATTACAAAGGCGAGTAAAACTTAGATCTCAAGAAAAAATCCCCAAAGGTGAATCCACGGAGAAAAACAAAAATGTCGAAACTGGCAGTCAAAATTCAAGGCAACAAAACTCCTCTTCTGCAAAGTGGAAACAGACTAATGTTGGCACTTATGCTATATCCCCCACAGTTAACAGAACTGTAGGAAATCAAGCTCCGAAGACTGATAAGACAAAAGGAGCTGCAAGCAGCCCAAAATGTTTATTCTGTCAAGAAGCACATAACATTTATCAATGCACAGTTTATGAAGGCTGTGCCAGTCGAATCAATCGACTGAAATCTCTGAACAGGTGCATCCATTGTCTACGGAAGCATGATACAAGTGAGTGTAACACTCAATTGCAGAACTGCCAATATTGTCATAAAAGTGTACATCACACAGCACTCTGTGGTGATATCAACACTCAATCCAGATCACAGACATCCAATAATCAAACTGCATCTCAGGCAAAGCCAAAAGATGATACCACAATAGCCGTGCAGTTCTGTACAGTAATGAGTAATGTCAATGCCTTAGATACAGAAATTGTTACAACAGCCATATTACCTACAGCACAGCTAGAACTATGCAATCAAGGAATTCGTATTCAAACAAGAGGCTTTTTTGGTCAAGGGTCACAGAAAACCTTTATCAGTAAAAAGATGGCAGAAGATTTACAACTTAAATCTTCAAAGCAAGTTTCTACATCTATATCAGAGTTTTTTACCAATTCAGGTCGTAGAACCTTTCCAGTAGTAAAACTCAATGTCTGTCTAGGTACATCCCAAAGGACAGTTGAAGCCATAGCAGTTGATAAAATTCCTACTGAAATGGAAGTGACTGGTCTGGCAGCCACAGTTAAATTCCTAAAAGAAAAAGGAATCCAATTAGCAGATCCTCTGCTCGATTCTGACTACATAGGGAATATCGGAATCCTGATTGGAGCTGACTACTATCATCGATTCATTCTGGGATCAGAAGAATCTATGGGTATGAATATATTCAAATCAGCAGGAGGCATATTGATGACAGGACCTATACTAGATATTGAACCTTCAACTCCTGAAAGATCACATCATACAGAAACTGTAATCGTGGCTTGACTAGGCAAAGATCAGTCACCACTTAAAATCCCCCACATGATTGATGATGGATTGGAATCTGTACATCAATTGTGGGAACTTGATGCCATAGGAATAATTCCTGAACAATCAAGTCCTGATGATGTCTGTGCATATAATCAGTACTTAGAAACTGTACAGTACCATGATGGACAGTACTGGGTAAGGCTACCATGGAAAATCAACCATAAAACCTTACCTACCAATTATCACATGGCTTACAGTCAATTTAAATCTCAATTAGCAAAGCTAAGAAAAAGGCCTGAGCATTTACAACTCTATCATGAGATTATAGCTCAACAATTAAAGAATAGATTCATCGAAGTCGTGAAACATGACAATAAGCAAACAGGCCATTTTTTATCTCATATGGCTGTAATGAGAGAATCCAAAACGACTCCATTACGGATAGTTTTTAATTGTAGCTCTAAATCTGGACCCCAAGGAACCAGTCTAAATGATTGTTTGCAAACAGGTCCAAGTCTAACTCAGAAATTGTATGACATACTGCTGAAGTTTAGACTTACCAAATATGCGTATTCAGCAGATATTAGTAAGGCCTTTCTAAGAGTTGGTTTGCAGGAAGAAGATAGAAACTTCACTAAGTTTCTATGGGCAGAGAACCCAAAAGATATCAATAGTCATATAGTGACTTTCAGATTCTCATCAGTTCTTTTTGGCGCGACAAGCAGTCCATTTCTATTGCAAGCAACTCTAGATACTCATCTGAAGAAATCATCAAGTCCCTGTAAGACTGAAATCAGTCAGAATCTATATGTAGATAATTTTCAAGGGACAGTTAACAGTACTACTGAACTGTTACAATTATATCAAGAGGCCAACAAGGAACTACAAGGTGCCAACATGCCACTACAATCTTGGGCCTCTAATAATACAACATTGAATAATCAAATAGCAAGAGATTACCCTGAATATCACGTACCAGAATCACATTAGGTGTTAGGTATGGAGTGGGATTTAGTCTCGGACACGATCTCGATCAGAGCTGTACCGGTAAATTATTGCATTGCTACAAAGAGGGATTTGCTTTCACAAGTTAGCAAAGTATTCGACCTACTTGGTCTACTAAATCCTTTAACTATCAAGTGGCATTTATTGGTGCAAGAAGCTTGGAAGACTAAAGTTGGTTGGGATGATCCACTACCAATCCCGTTACAAAAAGCTTGGATGGAAGTGGCTCAAGAACAAACTTTAGTTGAAAAGATAATCTTTCTGAGACACATAGTCGAGGAAAATGATGAAGTATCACTACATGTATTCGCAGACTCATCAGCCAAAGATTTTGGAGCTTGTGCTTACTTAGTGACTTCTAATCAATCATATCTTATCACCTCTAAGGCCAGAGTTGCTCCATTAAAAAAGAGGACTTTGCTTCAGATGGAACTAACAGCACTGCTAACTGGCACACGCTTAGCAGTGCATATCAAACAAGTCTTGTCTACCATGAACATCAAAGATGTCATTATATGGTCTGACAATGAAGCTGTCTTACAATGGGTACGAAACGACAACTGTCTGACTCCATACAGTATGTAAAAAATCGCGTCTCGGAAATTAAAGAAATTTCCGCAGGCTTTCAATTGTTGCATGTACCAACAAAAGATAATCCAGCTGATCTCTTATCAAGAGGTATGACATTTAAACAGTTTGCAAAGACAGATATTTGGTTTCATGGGTCTCGATGGTTAGTGAATGGTAGTTGGCCTGAACAAAAGCCACTCGTCAATACGAAACAAACCATAACTACCACCAGGCAGCAAGCTCAAATATCAGTCTTGGATTGTACTCGTTACTCCTCGCTCATCAAATTAATCAATGTAACACAGAACGTGTTTCATTATCTCAGGAAAAAAGGTATAAAATACACTTTTCCAGATGCACTTATCTATTGGGTAAGACAAGCTCAGAGAGAAACTTATGGGAATAACTATGAAAATCTTCCGCATAAGTTAAAACACAATCTCGGTCTGTGTATAGACCAAGAAAATCACAACATTCTGCGTTGTGGAGGGAGACTTAAACACGCAGATATCAATCTAGATACCATGCATCCATGGCTTTTACCAAAAAATCATTGGATCACAAGGTTGATTGTGTTACATACACATCAACAAATCATCAAACATGGAGGAGTGTTAGACACACTCACACAAATCAGACAGCAGTACTGGTTTCCTCAGGGAAGACAGTCAGTCAAATCAATCTTGAAGAATTGCATGATATGCCGAAGGTACGATGCAAGAACTTGCTCTTATCCAGGGCCACCACCCCTAACAAAGGAACGAGTGATCCATCTATACCCTTTCGAGTCGACTGGAGTAGATTATTCAGGAGCAATATGTTTAACAGGGACTGAAGATAAGCAACCTATCAAGGCATACATCTGTCTGTTCACCTGTGCTACCACCATAGCAGTAGATTTAGAGGTAACACCCGATATGACTGCTCAATCATTTATTCAAGCTTTCTGCAGATTCGCAGCACGCCGATCATGCCCTAAGCTGATGATTTCAGATAATGGAGCAAACTTGGTAGCTGGTGAAGCATGTCTACGGGCAATCTGTTCCCATCCTGCAGTTTCTTCCACACTGGAACAGCGTCATTGCAGATGGAAATTTATCCCTCCGAGAGCCCCATGGCACGGAGGATTTTATGAACGGTTAATAGGAACTGTCAAAAGATCCTTGAGAAAATCTCTACACCGTCAGAAAATCAATCTTCAAGAACTCCAGACCGTAATCACGGAAATAGAATCAAGGGTGAATAACCGGCCGTTGACTTGTCTGATGATCCTACTCAACATGAGCCATTAAGTCCTGCCCACCTAATGTATGGAAGACTTCTGACTCCAGTACCATCTCTAGTGGATGATGAGATCAAAGATCCATCATATGTGGGTCAGAGCGAGTTGGTTCAGGGAAATAAGCATCTGTCCAGCATAATCCAAAAATGGAATGATGTTTGGACAAAAGAATATCTTACATCTCTATGAGAACATCACTATGGGGCCAATGTCCCACATAATATATCTAATCTCCAACCTGGCGATATTGTCTTGGTAGACAGTGATGGCCTTAGGGCTGACTGGCCATTAGGTAAAGTTGTCTCAGTCCATCCAGATAGCCAGGGGATTTTGAGAATAGTCAAAATCCTGTCTAAAGGAACAACTTCCCTAAAGACATTGGACAAACTCATCCACATGGAATCAGTGAGCCAGCTGCAGTTAGATCCTGAGAGACCTCAAGACACCCTAACTCCACATGACCCACAGACTCCTAACAGACACAATCGTCCACAACGGACAGCAGCACAAAAGTGCAAGCAAAATTTGCACTTGTATTATCAATCTAATGGAGAGTAGATGAATACATATGGTTACTATTGTCCTTAGTATTGGACTCTGTGCCAGTTCTCTCCCTCTGGAAGATGTGGGAAATTTTTACCCACCATATCTAATTATCATCTAAGAAATGTATAATTTCTGTATCATATCTATATCATATCTAAATCGTATCAAAATCATATCAAATCATAACAGAATCATATTAGAATCATTATAGATTCATTATACAGCTTGATCCTAGATGACAATGCCACTATGATCCCATACGCCATAGGGCCCCTCTAGATGCCTACTTGACTTTGTGCATGATCTCTCAAGGATCCAGAAGCTTCTAGAAGGATTTCTTAATTAAAAAACTATTGTAACATTAATTGCTTCTGGTAGAGATTAAAAATCGAATCCTTAATAAGAATCAGTGGTACTATCAAGTACTACTTATAATCTTTAAATCCTATATCTAATTATATTATAATCACATCTTATCTCAATCATAAGTCTAGACTGTAAAAATAATCAGTCAATATTCATAGAAAACTACCGTGCTCAGGGAGCATGGGGGGGGAGGCGATGACTGGGAGAGAAGTGCCCACCACACCCCGCGGCACTTCGCGTTTGTTTACAACTGAGTGAACATTATTTAGCTCAGAACGTCTTATCTAATTATCTTTATCACCAGTGAATACTCTCTAGAACTGGGGGAGTACCTGGACAATATATCTACAAAGTAAAATCCCTAGAACATTTATATCTATAAGTGTAGAGTGGAGCACACAGTGACTTGGCTCCACCTTCACTATCAACCCCCATCTTTTGCAACGCAGTTAAAGAAAAATCACGTAGCAACGCTACTGATACAATCTACAGCAATGCTGTGATATAAAATAACGTGCCTAAACTCGCAACGAGAGAGTTATAAGTCTGGCACACTGTCAGACAGGCACACCGGCATTCAGAGAAGCATATTGAGATTTTTTTGGTATATGATTGGCCAATAACCAATATGATTGAATATGATAATAAAATATGATTTCTTGTGTGATTTTATTATTCTATAAGTCTGTCTGTCGGTTATAAAGCGAGGCAATGACTCATATATCAGTAAGTTTATTTATAAAGTAGAGCAGCAGTAGAATCTTATCCAAGCACTAGACCTCATGAGTGTCCATTGTGTCAAAAAAAGATTCAGCCACAATAAGTAAATAAAACTTCATAGGTGTTCATGGTGTTGGAAGAGATTCAGTCAAGCTGACTTTACCTAATCATATAAATTGAATATAAATACATTGCATATATACTTGAATATATAAATTAAGTTATCAATTGCTTGCTTAGGTATTTTTTAAGTTATCATATAAGTTCATTTAATTGAATAATTTCTAGTACTTAGTTAAGAGTACTTAGACTACATTTAAAGTCATTTATTATACTTTTACAATTTAAATTGCTGTTTATATTATAAGAACATATTGGCTGTTAATAGTTATGGTGCTAGGCTAGACTATGTATGTTTAAATCAGGGATTTAAACAGAGCCAGTGTTCAGTTATATAACTGAATTTATCAAATCTTATCCTTGTATAAAATACAAGCTGATGTTAGAATCCCTATCAACAGGTGGACTGGAACTTCTATCAACTAATTCATTCACCCTACCTGTCCCTTACAGCCCACAATCTGTCATTAGGAAAAGAGGAGCTAGGATTTACAACCCTAGCTAGAGATTTTAGTTGAATTAATTTGCAGACAGTAATTTTTTAATTTAGTTCATTACAATTCCCTGGTAGTCTCCTCTAATATCAACCCAGCAGGTTTTTCCCACTTGACTCGCCTGACTCCAGCATGACTCACTTGACCCCAGCATAACTCGTCTGACCCCAGCATGACTCGCTTGACCTCAATATAACTCGCCTGACTCCAGCATGACTCGTCTGACCCCACCATGACTCGTTTGACCCCAGCATAACTCGTCTGACCCCAGCATAACTCGTTTGACCCCAGCATAACTCGTCTGACCCCAGCGTAACTCGTCTGACCCCAGCATGACTCGCCTGACCCCAGCGTAACTTGTCTGACCCCAGCATGACTCGCCTGACCCCAGCGTAACTCGTCTGACCCCAGCATGACTCGTCTGACCCCAGCATAACTCGTCTGACCCCAGCATAACTCGTCTGACCCCATCATGACTCGTCTGACCCCAGCATGACTCGTCTGACCCCAGCATGACTCGTCTGACCCCAGCATGACTCGTCTGACCCCAGCATGACTCGTCTGACCCCAGCATGACTCGTCTGACCCCAGCATGACTCGTCTGACCCCAGCATGACTCGCCTGACCCCAGCGTAACTCGTCTGACCCCAGCATGACTCGTCTGACCCCAGCATAACTCGTCTGACCCCAGCATGACTAGTCTGACCCCAGCATAACTCGTCTGACCCCAGCATGACTCGTCTGACCCCAGCATGACTCGTCTGACCCCATCATAACTCGTCTGACCCCAGCATGACTCGTCTGACCCCAGCATGACTAACCTGACCCCAGCTCGACTCACATGATCAGCTTCATTGAAATTTGTCCATAATCATTAGGTATTCAGTCTTGCATCAAAGACATCGGTGATTCCTTATTGAAACAATGATAATCTGTCCAGTTTCATGGCACCATTGTCATGTTGCACATGACAGTACACCTGTCACAGAAGCACACACACACTCGCCCAGGTATACGGCACCTGGGCGCCTTCGTCAGCAGAAGTGCTCATTAATGTAACAAGCTGATGATCTAATATCTTGACTTCAGTATAATAACGCACGCTTCGCTTCTCCCTAGTGCCCATAAACATTGTATGTGAGTCGATCACGGCCACTGTGACGCCCACCAACATGACAGCTACATACCGTCCTCCTGTTTTACTTCTGTACTGACACGAAGAGAAATACCAATAATTCCGCGGCCATATTTTCCCCTCCGAATTTGTGCTGGTGGTGGGCACCTCCAGGGAGCCCGGAGGCTAAGATTTTTATTCCTCTGGAATCAGTCAGCCGCCGCTGCCACATCTATAACTTGGGTCCAAACTTGAGCTACAGCTTCCACCCCTCAACCACCCCCTCCCCCTCCTCGTTCTCGTCGGCGTTGCTCACACCTGCATACCTACCCAAGTTGCTAATTAGTTTGTGTTAGACAACACACCTGGTGTTTCGTTGTCTTGCCATAACCTGGATACAGATATATATATATATATATATATATATATATATATATATATTTATATATATATATATATATATATTATATATAATGTGTGTGTATGTGTGTGTATTTGTGTGTGTGTGTGTGTGTGTGTGTGTGTGTGTGTGTGTGTGTGTGTGTGTGTGTGTGTGTGTGTGTGTGTATGTGTGTGTGTGTACACTGAGAGTTTACTAGTCAATTATCTACTGTGTTGGCCCTAATAACCCTCTAGAGGAAGTGTTCTTAACATGGTGATTTAAATATACCTTGGGGGCATATGATCCAAATAATGGGGCAATTTGATCCAAATAATGGGGCTATGGGATTCAAATAATGGAGGTATGGGATCCAAATAATGGAGGTATGGGATCCAAATAAGGAAGTTATTGGACTTGATTAGAATTACGTATCACCGTCACTTCCTTTGCCTTGATTTCTCGATTGACCAAAAACAATAGCAAAAAAATAACTATTTATGGTCAGTGTGTGTATTTGTGATTTTCCGTTTTCTGTGAATAAATATGATAAAATTCTTGAGATTTTCTGAAAGCTTTGTTTTCCTAGCGAACCATACCTGAAGTAGAAAGTTTCAAAATGTAGTGATGGGCTCCAAATACAGCAGTTCTGTACTTGTAATTATACAGGATCTTGAGTAGTTATCTTGAGATGATTTCGGGGCTTAGCGTCCCCACGGCCCGGTTCTCGACCCGGCCTCCTTTTTGTTAGACACAATAGGGAAACAGCCCGTAGCCGCTGTCTAACTTACAGGTACCCATTTACTACTAGGTGAAGAAGAGTCAGGATAGAACAGAACAGGATCCGAATTAACATAAAACATGAAACCAAACTTCAATATATTATCTTTGTAGTTGCCCGGCTACTCCTCTCGACGTCAAACGTCGCATCGGGATGGCTTCTGGAAATCTGGTGGACGCACACATGATCGTCATCAGGTAGGTATATATATATATATATATATATATATATATATATATATATATATATATATATATATATATATATATATATATATATATATATATTGGTGTATACTGGCAGCAGGTTTTCTTTCAAACATGTTTCATTGAATATGACCGCATATTCTGTATTTATTATTTTCTGGTTTAGGGCTTCTATCCCTCTAACTATTTTCTTAGCATCAGGGCTTAATTGAAATAGGAGTTCTCCAAAACTCATTTTCGTACTTTTAAGGTGAAGAAAAGAAGTGATTTACTATAGAGTGTATTACACTTATTTCTATAATTTGCACGACGTTTCGAACCTCCATGGTTCATTCTCAAGTGAACAGATCTTACAATACTAGTTGATTTTATACCCGCATTAGGTCAGGTGATAATACAATGAAGGTGAAAACATGGGGGGATACATAAGGGATAAACATAGGGGCTGCAGAAGGCTTATTGGCCCATACGAGGCATCTCCTATCTAAACACAAAGATTAATCCAGTGTAATTGGCCTGTTATGTTGGACATTGTCTTCTGTGTTGGCATCGATATGTTCTTGTCTTGTCCTTACTCTCATGGTGGGTAGAGTAAATAGTTCCGTGATTTGAGTGTTCATGGTAGGTCGCTCTATTCTTATGTGAATTGCCTCAAGAATTTGTCTCATAAAGATGAACAAAAAGCAAAGATGTCTCATAAAAGAACAAAAAATTCTGGCCGTAAAATGTTTTATGAGCCCATTGACTCTCGGTTGAAATGCACAGTTGGTGGTGGGGGTGGTGGCAAAGTACCACACCAACGATGGTGGTTGTGGTGGTGGTGGGAGCAAGGGTACCACACCAACGATTGTGGTTGTGGTGGTGATGACAAGGGTACCACACCAACGATGGTGGTTGTGGTGGTGGGAGCAAGGGTACCACACCAACGATGGTGGTTGTGGTGGTGGTAGGAGTAAGGGTACCACACCAACGATGGTGGTTGTGGTGGTGGTGGCAAGGGTACCACACCAACGATGGTGGTTGTGGTGGTGGGAGCAAGGGTACCACACCAACGATGGTGGTTGTGGTGGTGGTGGGAGCAAGGGTACCACACCAACGATGGTGGTTGTGGTGGTGGTAGGAGCAAGGGTACCACACCAACGATGGTGGTTGTGGTGGTGGTGGCAAGGGTACCATACCAACGATGGTGGTTGTGGTGGTGGTGGCAAGGGCACCACAACAACGATGGTGGTTGTGGTGGTGGTGGCAAGGTTACCATACCAACGATGGTGGTGGTGGTGGTGGTGGTGGCAAGGGTACCACACCAACGATGGTGGTTGTGGTGGTGGTGGCATGGGTACCACACCAACGATGGTGGTTGTGGTGGTGGTAGGAGCAAGGGTACCACACCAACGATGGTGGTTGTGGTGGTGGTGGCAAGGGTACCATACCAACGATGGTGGTTGTGGTGGTGGTGGCAAGGTTACCACACCAACGATGGTGGTTGTGGTGGTGGTGGCAATGTTACCATACCAACGATGGTGGTGGTGGTGGTGGTGGTGGCAAGGGTACCACACCAACGATGGTGGTTGTGGTGGTGTTGGCAAGGGTACCACACCAACGATGGTGGTTGTGGTGGTGGCAAGGGTACCACACCAACGATGGTGGTGGGAGCAAGGGTACCACACCAACTATGGTGGTTGTGGTGGTGGTGGGAGCAAGGGTACCACACCAACGATGGTGGTTGTGGTGGTGGTGGGAGCAAGGGTACCACACCAACGATGGTGGTGGCAAGGGCACCACACCAACGATGGTGGTGGCAAGGGTACCACACCAACGATGGTGGTGGCAAGGGTACCACACCAACGATGGTGGTAGTGGTGGCAAGGGTACCACACCAACGATGGTGGGAGCAAGGGTACCACACCAACGATGGTGGGAGCAAGGGTACCACACCAACGATGGTGGTGGCAAGGGCACCACACCAACGATGGTGGTGGCAAGGGTACCACACCAACGATGGTGGTGGCAAGGGTACCACACCAACGATGGTGGTAGTGGTGGCAAGGGTACCACACCAACGATGGTGGTAGTGGTGGCAAGGGTACCACACCAACGATGGTGGTAGTGGTGGCAAGGGTACCACACCAACGATGGTGGTAGTGGTGGCAAGGGTACCACACCAACGGTACCGGGTGAGGGGAGGGCTAGCGTGGCCACCCCACCAGTGGTACTGGGTGAGGGGAGGGCTAGCGTGGCCACCACACCAGCGGTACGGGGTGAGGGGAGGGCTAGCGTGGCCACCACACCAGCAGTACGGGGTGAGGGGAGGGTTAGCGTGGCCACCACACCAGCAGTACGGGGTGAGGGGAGGGCTAGCGTGGACACCACACCAGCGGTACGGGGTGAGGGGAGGGCTAGCGTGGCCACCACACCAGCAGTACGGGGTGAGGGGAGGGCTAGCGTGGCCACCACACCAGCGGTACGGGGGGAGGGGAGGGCTAGCGTGGCCACCACACCAGCAGTACGGGGTGAGGGGAGGGTTAGCGTGGCCACCACACCAGCGGTACGGGGTGAGGGGAGGGCTAGCGTGGCCACCACACCAGCGGTACGGGGTGAGGGGAGGGCTAGCGTGGCCACCACACCAGCAGTACGGGGTGAGGGGAGGGCTAGCGTGGCCACCACACCAGCGGTACGGGGGGAGGGGTGGGCTAGCGTGGCCACCACACCAGCGGTACGGGGTGAGGGGAGGGCTAGCGTGGCCACCACACCAGCAGTACGGGGTGAGGGGAGGGCTAGCGTGGCCACCACACCAGCGGTACGGGGTGAGGGGAGGGCTAGCGTGGCCACCACACCAGCGGTACGGGGTGAGGGGAGGGCTAGCGTGGCCATCACACCAGTGGAAGAGAGTGTCTCTGATGGTGGTGTTTCTAGGCAGAAATACTTCATCAGTTGTGTGAACACGCCGGGATAGCGCTGGGCATCACACAAGAAAATGTTTAGCTCTAAAGTGTTTGAGTTCTTGGCGCCCTCCCAAGGAGAACACCAATAAACAGCCAACACCAACAGTCAGGGAAAACACCTCCCACCGCTTCATGTCGACAGATAACCTACTGGAACCCATCAGAGCGTCGTCGAGTGGAACCTTGCAACGCTTCCAGTTGCAAGGTGGCTCGCTACCAAACAGCAGCCAACCTCACTAACCTGAAATAAGTGAACGACTCTCCTGGACCAACCCAAGCATGGCACAATCTCTTACTGTTTGCACCATATTCCTACCTGTCCCTGCAAAGCTAGACAAAACACTAGCTTCCTCAGTCATTAGAGCCATCAATAGTTTCCCTAGAGACAACAAGCAGGTACCCCTCCCCACCCGTGCCAAAAACACCCACCGCTGGAAAGATAATAACAACAGAACCAAGGCATTCAAAATCAGAGCAATAGTCAGCAGCAATAAAATAGAAGAAGTCAACACTGTAGGGGCAATCAGTCATCGCCAGTGAGGACACAGTTGCCACCAGCGACGCCGATACAGCACAAGTCCTGAGAACCAAACACCCACCCAGAGCTCCACGTGACGACAGTGTTCAACTAGTCAGTGTCACAAGAGCAGAACCCCTGAGTGTGGTCGAATCTGTGGTTCATAAAGCAGATTTATCCTTCTCACCAGGATCAGCAGGCGGGTACACAGGACTAAGACCCAACAACATCAAACAAATGCCCAACCCTGCACTGCGAGACATTGCACAGGGCCTCCTGCTGGAACTAACTAGATTCTTCAACACATGTCTAGCTGACAACATGCCAGAGACCATACGGATCTCTCTTTTTTGGCGCATCACTCTTGCCCAGTACACGACAGAACACGAGCACTCTGGCCTAGTACACGACAGAACACGAGCACTCTGGCCCAGTACACGACAGAACATGAGCACTCTTGCCCAGAACACGAGCACTCTTGCCCAGTACACGACAGAACACGAGCACTCTGGCCCAGTACACGACAGAACACGCGCACTCTTGCCCAGGACACGACAGAACACGAGCACTCTTGCCCAGTACACGACAGAACACGAGCACTCTTGCCCAGTACACGACAGAACACGAGCACTCTGGCCCAGTACACGACAGAACACGAGCACTCTTGCCCAGTACACGACAGAACACGAGCACTCTGGTCCAGTACACGACAGAACACGAGCACTCTGGTCCAGTACACGACAGAACACGAGCACTCTGGTACAGTACACGACAGAACACGAGCACTCTTGCCCAGTACACGACAGAACACGAGCACTCTGGCCCAGTACACGACAGAACACGAGCACTCTGGCCCAGTACACGACAGAACACGAGCACTCTGGTCCAGTACACGACAGAACACGAGCACTCTGGTCTAGTACACGACAGAACACGAGCACTCTGGCCCCAGTACACGACAGAACACGCGCACTCTTGCCCAGTACACGACAGAACACGAGCACTCTGGCCCAGTACACGACAAAACACGAGCACTCTGGTCCAGTACACGACAGAACACGGACACTCTGGCCCAGTACATGACAGAACACGAGCACTCTGACCCAGTACACGACAGAACACGAGCACTCTGGTCCAGTACACGACAGAACACGAGAACTCTGGTTCAGTACATGACAGATAACGAGCAATTTGCCCAGTTCGCGACAGAACACGAGCACTCTGGACCAGTACACGACAGAACACGAGCACTCTGGCCCAGTACACGACAGAACACGAGCACTCTGGCCCAGTACACGACAGAACACGCGCACTCTTGCCCAGTACTCGACAGAAAACGAGCACTCTGGTCCAGTACACGACAGAACACGAGCACTCTGGTCCAGTACACGACAGAACACGAGCACTCTGGCCCAGTACATGACAGAACACGCGCACTCTTGCCCAGTACACGACAGAACACGAGCACTCTGGCCCAGTACACGACAAAACACGAGCACTCTGGCCCAGTACACGACAGAACACGGACACTCTGGCCCAGTACATGACAGAACACGAGCACTCTGACCCAGTACACGACAGAACACGAGCACTCTGGTTCAGTACACGACAGATAACGAGCACTCTGCCCAGTTCGCGACAGAACACGAAGACTGTGG
This sequence comes from Procambarus clarkii, assembly GCF_020424385.1. NCBI lineage: Eukaryota > Metazoa > Arthropoda > Malacostraca > Decapoda > Cambaridae > Procambarus > Procambarus clarkii. The sequence continues at coordinate 52,114 of NW_025552885.1, read as the reverse complement.
CTCAGTATGCGACAGAAATCGAGCACTCTGGCCCAGTACACGACATAACACGAGCACTCTGGTCCAGTACACGACAGAACACGAGCACTCTGGCCCAGTATACGACAGAACACGAACACTGTGGCTCAGTACACGACACAACACGAGCACTCTGGCCCAGTACACGACATAACACGAGCACTCTGGTCATGTTCACAAATCAACTCTCACATGTCCCTGAATTATCGAGTGGGATGCGTGAATACATTTATATTACAAGTTAAAGTGCGGGTCGCACCAACGTCGTGACGCACCACCAGTTGGGACAATTACTAACTGCTTGGACAACCGAACCAGCTAAGCTTTGCCTCGTAAAGCACATGACCAGCTCTGAAATATATTCTGACCATCCATTCTCTCCAAAGCCTTTCAAGCTGACGCGGCAGCTGCGGTGTTAAAGGATGTTCTCACATGGAATTCCCAATCAGATTCCAGTCCATCAGAGCACCATTTTCCACTCCTGTACTTTTATCTTTCTCGTGGCTTTGTTCCACATTGTCACCATAGATATAATTTAATTTGATTCCATTGCAAAAGGAAAGTATATTATTCCTGTCCTCATCTTTTCTCTTTTGATCTCAATAATATTCCAGCGGCAGTTTCCTCACAACGAAACATCCTGTACGAGGTTGTAAGGAAAGCTTAGCCCGTGTGACTTTAGCTCTGGTAGAGGGTATTAAGACGACCTACAAGCTCGGATATGAGGACAGAATAAGAACAGTGATGGAAGGGTAGACTAAAGAGCTGGAAGAGCAGGATGGTGCGAAGGAACTGTACCCAGTCCCTTGGACTAACGGGGTATGGAACGCCAATCACGCAAGGAGTGAAACCGTCGCTGAACCAACTGAGAAAAGGTCATTTGTCTTTGTATTACATATTTCCAGATCTGTCATTGAAGTCCATTGTTATTTTGTACTTACATTCGTTGTGAGTTACATAAGTCAGCAGAAAATGAGGGTCGTACGAAGGAAAATATGATAACGACTGAGAGAAGTGTGAAATGCGATAATGCTCGTGGGATGAAGGATGTGATGATGTCTAAGAGAAGGAATATGGTAATGGCCGAGGGGTCGAAATAAAACATTAAGGATATATTGCCCCTGGCAACCCACCCACTGCGCAGTCATACGTCTGTCCGATTAATGTCGTACTGCGCCACTATCACGCCATTATTGTACATTTCCGCTACGCTCCTCGTTTCCTTGTCCTCGTATTACAGAGAAATTGGAACGACATATAAAAGAGAATACAAAAATAGGTCCTGTCTATCGGGAAGTTCGTAGACAATACCCATCTTCGGAAGAATATGCAAGGTACCTAAGTGCAAATATTTAATAGAAGCTGCTTTTAAGATAATGCCCTTGCGTGTCCTCTGGGTGTTATACAATCCTCACCATAACATTGTGTTCGCTCCAGAACCAAACGCAGGTAAAACCAGCCCACCGACAGAGAGCAGATTTTGTGCTTAAAGAGGTACGGGCTCCATGCTGGGACCGCATACTCCAGGATTGGTCTTACATATGTGGTATACAGGGTTCTAAATGATTCTTTACACAGGTTCCTGAAGGCTGTTCTGATGTTAGCTGCCTGTGTGTATTCACCTAGTTGTATTCACCTAGTTGTGCTTGCGGGGGTTGGACTCTGCTCTTTCGGCCCGCCTCTCAACTGTCAATCAACTGTTTCTAACTACCTTTTTTTTCCACCCCGCCCCCCCCAATACCCCCTTCCCCAGGAAGCAGCCCGTGACAGCTGACTAACTCCCAGGTAACTATTTACTGCTAGGTAACAGGGGCATTAGGGTGAAAGAAACTCTGCCCATTGTTTCTCGCCAGCGCCCGGGATCGAACCCGGGTCCACAGGATCACGCGCCCAGCGTGCTGTCCCCTTAGCCACCAGGCCCCCCAAAACATCTGCCCCGAGTAAGTGAGTGAGTGTGTGTACTCACCTAGTTGTACTCACCTAGTTGTGTTTGCGGGGGTTGAGCTCTGGCTCTTTGTTCCCGCCTCTCAACCGTCAATCAACAGGTGTACAGATTCCTGAGCCTACTGGGCTCTGTCATATCTACACTTGAAACTGTGTATGGAGTCAGCCTCCACCACATCACCCCCTAATGCATACCAGTTGTCAACCACTCTGACACTAAAAAAGTTCTTTCTAATATATCTGTGGCTCATTTGGGCACTTAGTTTCCACCTGTGTCCCCTTGTGCGTGTTTCCCTTGTGTTAAATAGACTGTCTTTATCTACCCTATCAATCCCCTTCAGAATCTTGAATGTTGTGATCATGTCCCCCCTAACTCTTCTGTCTTCCAGCGAAGTAAGGTTTAATTCCCGTAGTCTCTCCTCGTAGCTCATACCCCTCAGCTCGGGTACTAGTCTGGTGGCAAACCTTTGAACTTTTTCCAGTTTAGTCTTATCCTTGACTAGATATGGACTCCATGCTGGGGCTGCATACTCCAGTATTGGCCTGACATATGTGGTATACAAAGTTCTGAATGATTCTTTACACAAGTTTCTGAATGCCGTTCGTATGTTGGCCAGCCTGGCATATGCCGCTGATGTTATCCGCTTGATATGTGCTGCAGGAGACAGGTCTGGCGTGATATCAACCCCCAAGTCTTTTTCCTTCTCTGACTCCTGAAGAATTTCCTCTCCCAGATTTCTTGTATCTGGCCTCCTGCTCCCTACACCTATCTTCATTACATTACATTTGGTTGGGTTAAACTCTAACAACCATTTGTTCGACCATTCCTTCAGCTTGTCTAGGTCTTCTTGAAGCCTCAAACAGTCCTCTTCTGTTTTAATCCTTCTCATAATTTTAGCATCGTCCGCAAACATTGAGAGAAATGAATCGATACCCTCCGGGAGATCATTTACATATATCAGAAACAAGATAGGACCGAGTACACAGCCCTGTGGGACTCCACTGGTGACTTCACGCCAATCGGAGGTCTCACCCCTCACCGTAACTCTCTGCTTCCTATTGCTTAGATACTCCCTTATCCACTGGAGCACCTTACCAGCTACACCTGCCTGTCTCTCCAGCTTATGTACCAGCCTCTTATGCGGTACTGTGTCAAAGGCTTTCCGACAATCCAAGAAAATGCAGTCCGCCCAGCCCTCTCTTTCTTGCTTAATCTGTGTCACCTGATCGTAGAATTCTATCAAGCCTGTAAGGCAAGATTTACCCTCCCTGAATCCATGTTGGCGATTTGTCACGAAGTCCCTTCTCTCCAAATGTGTTACCAGGTTTTTTCTCACGATCTTCTCCATCACCTTGCATGGTATACAAGTCAAGGACACTGGCCTGTAGTTCAGTGCCTCTTGTCTGTCGCCCTTTTTGTATATTGGGACCACATTCGCCGTCTTCCATATTTCTGGTAGGTCTCCCGTCTCTAGTGACTTACTATACACTATGGAGAGTGGCAAGCAAAGTGCCTCTGCACACTCTTTCAGTACCCATGGTGAGATCCCATCTGGACCAACAGCCTTTCTAACATCCAGATCCAGCAGGTGTCTCTTGACCTCCTCTCTCATAATTTCGAACTCCTCCAAGGCCGCCTGGTTTACCTCCCTCTCTCCTAGCACAGTGACCTCACCCTGTTCTATTGTGAAGACCTCCTGGAACCTCTTGTTGAGTTCCTCACACACCTCTCTGTCATTCTCTGTATACCTGTCCTCGCCTGTTCTAAGTTTCAATACCTGTTCTTTCACTGTTGTTTTCCTTCTGATGTGACTGTGGAGTAGCTTTGGTTCGGTCTTGGCTTTGGTTGCTATATCATTTTCAAAAATTTTCTCTGCTTCTCTTCTCACCCTGACGTACTCATTCCTGGTTCTCTGGTATCTCTCTCTGCTTTCTGGTGTTCTGTTATTCCGGAAGTTCCTCCACGCCTTTTTGTTCAGTTTCTTCGCTTCCATACATGCCCTATTATACCATGGATTCTTCTGTTGCTTCTCGGATTTTTCCCTTTGGGCCGGGATGAACCTGTTTACTGCCTCCTGACACTTTTGGGTAACATAGTCCATCATACCCTGTACAGACTTGTCTCTGAGGTCTGTGTCCCAAGGTATTTCACTTAGGAAACTTCTCATCTGTTCATAATTCCCCTTTCGGTATGCCAGCCTTTTGATTCCTAGTTCTTTTTGGGGGGAGATAAGTCCTAGTTCTACCAGGTACTCAAAGTTTAATACACTGTGGTCACTCATTCCCAAGGGCGCTTCCATCTTAACTTCCCTTATATCCCATTCATTTAGGGTAAATATCAAATCAAGCATTGCTGGTTCATCTTCTCCTCTCATTCTTGTTGGTTCTTTGGTGTGCTGGCTTAGAAGGTTTCTTGTTGCCACGTCCAGCAGCTTAGCTCTCCATGTTTCTGGTCCTCCATGCGGGTCTCTGTTCTTCCAATCTATCTTCCCATGGTTGAAGTCTCCCATAATTAGTAGTCCAGATCCATTCCTGCTAGCAACAGAAGCTGCTCTTTCTATTATGTTAATGGTGGCCATGTTGTTTCTATCATATTCCTGTCTAGGTCTTCTGTCATTTGGTGGTGGATTATATATGACTGCGACTATAATT